>JACERP010000699.1:0-41962 GCA_014080715.1 Scenedesmus sp. NREL 46B-D3 | reverse complement strand
GCGCACCAGGGCACCGTGAGGTCTGTGCAGCTGCTGAGCAGCAGCGTCGGCGGCAGGAAGCGCGCCGCGTCCAGGCTGAACGGCATGACGGCAGCCATGCCTGAACGCTCTGCAGCTGCAGCGCGGCTTCGCTCGCAAAGTGGTGCGCACTGCCGCGCTCAAAGCCTGCAGAACGAGCAAGGACATGCACACTGTGGTTCACTGCATGTTCAAATGGCACGGCTGGGGCATCATGAAAGAGCTTGAAGCGGCACAGCTACAAGACTGAGATGCAGCAGCCACGCGCTCTTGATTTTGCCAGTTCGGGTGAGGTATATATGCAAGTGCACGCCCAGCTTAATTCAGCTGTGCTGCTGCATCAGGCAAGCAGGCACCAGCACACTGCAGCAGCGGCAATGCGCAGCACCTGGCAGCAGGATCAAGCGGTCCAACCGCAGCAGCAACCCACCTATGCGGTGTGCTATACTCTCGCCTGCCAGTTGGAAGCTGCTGTAAAATCCACAAGCTGGTGGCTCTTCTCGCTGCTGCTGCTGCTGCTGCTGCTGAAACGGTGCCTCTTCCTGCAAGTGCTGCTGGTGCTGGTGCTGCTGCTGCTGCTGCAGGGCTGCTCCCAGTATGACAGAGGCGACATCGCAGCGAAGCCTGCAAAGCCGCCCATGGCGCGCTTCATCGTGCTCAGCTCGTGCACGCCCCGGTCCCTCTCGTAGCTGTAGTGCCTGGCGATGTCGTACACGCCAGTGATGCCCACAAACTGGCGAGGCAGGTGCGGCGCAGGCTGCGCCTGCAGCGGTGCTGCGCCTGGCTGCTGCTGCTGCTGCTGCTGCTGTTGGCTGAGGTTGTGGGCTTGCTGCGCGCGCTGCAGCAGGGCCATGCTGCAGAGGTGGGCGCCCGCTGAGTGGCCGACCAGCGACACCTGCAGCCAGGATGGCAGCGGGCGCAGCTTCACACGATTGACTAGCTTGGGGGTGGCAGCGGAGCAAACGTGCCGTGTGCGGCCAACCACCAACACCTGCAGCCATGATGGCAACAACTGGATTGCCAGACGATTGAAAATGGGGTCAGTGCAGTGCACACAAGCCATGGCTGGTCTGACTAGTTAGACCTGTAGGCAAGACGACCGCCGCAGCAGTGCACACGAGAAAGGGAGGTGTCAGGCCGATCCGCCACTACAGACTCAGCAGCCAAGGGGAAGCAAAGGCAACACCAACAACAAGCGATGCAAGAGCAGCTTAAACAGCAGGTTGCGTCCAGCCCGAAGTGATGCCACTGCATGCTGCATTGCCGCATATGAGACACATGCAGCAGAACAAACCACCACTTCTGGTCAATCGCGGACCTGCTGTGTATCTCCGCCGTAGTGCCCCACATGCTCCATTGCCCAGTCAAACGCTGCTGACACTTCATCCACCAGCTGCGGCACCAAACCCTCGGGGTACAGCGTGTACTGCAGGCAGTACAAAATGTGGGCAGTACAATAAGTGAGCTGGCTCACCTAGATGTTGCACCAGGGCCAAAGGATTTTGCATATATCGCAGGCAGTACACACTTACAATACAATACAACACGATACAGTAGTACAGAACTGAACCTGCCTCAGGCACTAGCCCAGTGAGCCATCATCCGCTCATGAGGGTTAATATACAATACAGTAAAACAGGACTGAACCTGCCTCAGGCACTAGCCCAGCGAGCCGTTGTTCCGCTCATGAGGGTTTCTTGTATTTGTACCCTTACAATAACAACAGTTCAGACAGTAAAAGCAGCCATGCGGCAGAAACATGCGAGCAACAGAGTTGTTCTGCAGTGTGGTTCTGCAGGTGTTCACCAGCAAAGGCACACAGCAACAGCTGTGAACCCCGTGCACAGGCAGCTGCTGCTGCTGCTGCTGCTGCCAGCTGTCACCTGCACCACGCAGGCCACCACCCCCAGCCTGGCCAGGTAGTGGGCCATGGGCGCATAGTGCCTGCAGACGCAGCAAGCGCAGCAGCAGCATCAGACCCAACACGTCCCGGTCAGTTGGTGTGTCAGCTGCTCGACGCACAGTCGGCTTGCCGGATGCCCCACCAGGTGCATGCTGCAGCACCCCCTTGACCCTTTGCGGTGGGGCACACTCACCATTTGTCGCCTGCCGCCCACACCCCTGCAGACAAACGACAGACACACGGCAGTCATGCGGCAGCTCTGCTGCCCTTCTTTCACGTCGCAGCTTTGCAGCACTGCCTTTCCATCTTGAGAAACACATCACGCATGCTTCTGCCTGGCCCCAGATCCTTGCAGTGCATATGCATAAGCAAATGCGCGCATGTGCTTGCAGGTGATGGTGCAGGGTCAGTCGGGCGCTGCCGCGCAGCCGGGTGCTGCTGCGGGCTCACCTCCATGCACAAACACGACAACTGGCGCACCACGCCCACAGCTGCTGCCGTTGCCAGCATGTCCTGCAACCTGCTGCTGCTGCTCAG
The DNA here is from genome assembly GCA_014080715.1 of Scenedesmus sp. NREL 46B-D3. NCBI lineage: Eukaryota > Viridiplantae > Chlorophyta > Chlorophyceae > Sphaeropleales > Scenedesmaceae > Scenedesmus > Scenedesmus sp. NREL 46B-D3. The sequence continues at coordinate 39,504 of JACERP010000699.1, read as the reverse complement.
GGTTGGCTGCTGCTGCTGCTGCTGCTGCTGCTGCTGCTTCTGTTGGCAAGTACAGGTCAACTAGCGCCCTGGGTGCTTCCGCATACCGTGCATCTCTGACGACATACACTGGCTGCTGGTCTGCAGGGCTGTAGCTGTCTGCAGCCGGCAGCGACTTGTGCAGGCGCAGCGCACGCACTGCAAAGGGGGCCAGGGCCACCGTCAAGACCAACTCGCTGGCAAAGAGCTTGCTGATGGTTGCAATCCTGTGCAGCTTCTGCACTGGGCTGCTGATTCCTGCAAGCTCCACCTGCACGTTGACAAGGGCATTTTGGTGAGGGGTTCAGCATGCTGATGAGTGGCGTGCTCAGCGAGTGGGATGCAGGCTGCCTGAAGATGTGCAACAGCAGATCCAGCTTGCTGTGACCCCTCCTGCTGCTGCTGCTGCTGCTGCTGAGCAAGCTGTGCGTGCGCATCCTCGTGCTCTGTGATGTGGTTGTTGCAAGGGTTGGTAAACGAAGCGAGAATTGCATCTACAAGCATGTTCACAAAGTGCAAAGGTATCGCAGGCTGTGGCAGAGCCTGACCTGCGCTCCCAGTAGGCCTTGATAGAGGGACATGGCGTCCTACTGCCGTATACCGGTCGGCGATACAGTAATACCAGCAAGCTGCGACGCAATGATAACCAGCCCTTGATGCACCAACCCTCTGCTCGGGGACGCTCTGCTGGATGCAAGTTTCCACGGCGATCAAGGGGAGCAAAGAATAATCCGACACTATGAGCAAGTACAGCAGATGATGGCACCGTCAAACTCATCAGGGGCGGCCTATTCGACGTTGACGATTCATGCCAGGGTTTGCAACCTCTGTGTATCGTAATTGCGCCATAGACCCGTGATATCCGGCGTTTGGAGCGTTGCAAGGTTGTTTAAAATATAAATCTGCACACTGGACGGAGCCAAACTATCAGGATGCCTGCAAGTTACATGCCTGCTGCTAGTGCTTACTGCTGGCATGAGGCCATGAGCCAGCATGGGTTGCCGCTGCTGTGTCGGATTTTGCCGTGCTTGACTCTTGCCTTATCCCTCTGTGCGGTCTTGAATATAAAACACAGCAGCTGGCACAAGCCCAGGTTGCATACTATGGCACACAGCAACGGCAAAGTCCAACACAGAATAATGAGGCCCCCACACAGCTCTGCGGCGCGCCTTGCTTGCAACTTGCATGCGGCTGGCGGGGGGCCGTTCCAGCAATTTGAGTGCTGCACATGATGTAACGTGTGTACATTGCCTGCAATTCTACACACTCATCACGCGGTGCAGTGCATGCACTGGCAGTGGAAGATTGTGCAGAAGTTGCAGTCATTGCTTGCATCAACAACACAAGCAGATCAGCTACAGCCATGTAAGTTGCCACCTGCACAACACTGGACCAAGGCACGCTTGCAAAGCAGCAGTTGCCAAACGCTCGCCGACACGACACTACCACTGAGCTCAGATGCATAAAGACTGCTCAGCAGCCAAGTAGCAGCATACACAAGTCTGCTGCTGTCTTACGTCAAGAGTAATTGGATGACATCCCTGTATTGCGGGGACAATGGTGTTGATGCTATGGCTTGAATGAATGACATGATGACGATGAAATAGTACTCAGCCCGGTACTGACCCCGCCAATACGGCCATACCACTGCACATGCACATCACGCCAAAAACAACTATTGATGCCTCACCAGAAACGGTCGCAGTGTGTGGCGCGCTGCTGGTCCAAAGTTTTCAGATACATAAATGTTTAAACCCAGGTCAAAACAATACAGCCGTCGTACCTAGATCATCCCTCCCGGATTTGGAGGTGCTCGCTGCGCTTGGGGCGTAGCCGTCACCAGCTATGTCACAGGTGTGGTGCCGTCGTGGAGCACACCAGCAGGCACAGGCCGTCACAACGACTGCCGCAAAATTCCAGGCGATATGTACCAGTCTTGATGCATGCAGCATGACAATCATTGAATGAAGCTTGGACCGGCATGCTGGCGCAGCTGTCAGCATGGCGCAACACTCACCTACTGCCCTACAGCTCACGCAGCATGCACCAACCCCACCTCCTGACCGCATCATTGACAGGTACACCCACAAACATTCCCTTGCCGCCCATTTCAGGGACGGTCCCTCAGCTCACGACAGCTCAAGCCAGCTTGAGCAGAGTTGAACTCAGCTGAGCCGAGCTGAGTTCAGCTGGCGTACTTTGCCAGCTCCTGCTCCAGGATGCTGACCTGGCCCTCCAGCGCCAAGATCTCGTCCTCTGCATGGCCCAGTTTCAGGCTCAGCTGCTCCACCTCAGCCGCAGCCGACGCTGCACGGGAGTCCGCACCCTCGGCCTTGCGCTGCGCCTGCACCGACACACCACGCAGCATGCAGCGCGGTGGGAGGCCAGCAGCAGGGCCCCAGCCCGTGTCAGCAAACAGCCACCAACCTCACACGCAGAGCACAACAGCAGGCACCATTTTGCAGTACCCACAGCGTGCACACGACTTCTTCAAATGCATGGGCACATTCGGTGCAGCTGCCAGCACGGCCTGCAACGCAGCGGGCCCCATCCCCACCCCGCCCCTGCAAGCTGCCCGTCAGCTGCTGTGCAGACAGCAGCGCGCCAGCGCCGGGCAGCGCGCCCCCTGGGAGCAGTGGCCACTCACGCCCTGCAGTGCGCCCTCCAGCTGCCGGATGCGCGCCTGCAGCCCGCCGGGCCCCGTGAAGTGCTCCAGCCGCAGCCGCATGTCGGCCGCGCCCTCCCTCAGCCGCGCCAGCTCAGCGGTGGCGCCTTCGCAGCGCTGCAGCAGCGCACCGCGGCCCTTGGCGGCAGCTGCAGAGAGATAGGGGAGGGCCATTCACCAGCCAGGCGAGCAGGGGTTGAAGCAACAGGCCAGGCCAAACCAGCAGACGCGCCATGCAGCGACGTCCGCAGATGAGCGAAAAGCATGTGCGAGTTTGCATCACCAACACGCTGCAGTCCTTGGTGGCAGCAGCACAGCAAGCTTAAGGCCGGCCAGGCCGGCTCAAGAACAGCGGCTGGCAGAGGACTGGACCACCAGCAAAACGCTACACACGTCGCAGCGCCTGCCCGACACTGCCCATCCCTGTCCCAGCCTCCTTTACGTTCCAAGCCATGCGTGCATGCAGAGCCAGCCCTGCACCATGCGAGGGCACGCGCCAGCGCATCGCTGCGCTGTTGGTGTGTGCAGCCACAGCGCCACAGCCACCCACCAGTCAGGTCCAACTCCAGGTTTGCGATGTGGCTGCGGCACTGCGCCAGCTCCTGCTGCAGCCCCGCCCGCTCGGCGCCGTGCGCCTGCAGCTGCTGGGCTGCCTGCTCAAGCTGCTGCTGCAGCGCAACTGCCGAGTCTGCCCGCGCCTTGAGGTCGGCTAGGTCCTGCTCCAGCGCCTGCAGCCATGTGGCATTGAGTTGCAGGGCAGGAACTGTGCAGCCGCCTGGTGCCCGCGGTGTGCAGCAAAGAGCGTGCGCAACGAGGTTGTTCCAGTACCTGAGCCGGCTCCTGCCGTTGTTCGTCCCTGGGATACGCACAGAGGAGCGCAGCCTCAGGCAGGCTTGCATGCCTCTCACGCACAGGACTGGGCACTCGTGATTTGTGCATGGGCTACACTGCAGCTCTCTGCAGTGCTGCTGAAGCTCTGCGTGCATGCGTGCTGCAACAACGCACACAGTTGGCATGACACCAACCTCAGCGCACACGCATACACGCACACAAAACAACAAAGGTGCTGGCAGGATGCATGGCAATGTGCGTTGCTCACGTCAGCATGTATCTGCCACTCCAGCAGCTCCCTTGTCCGGTCTTCCAACTCATCACGCAGCTGCTCCAGCACATCCTGCTCCTGCTGCTGCTGCTGCTGCTGCTGCTGCTGGTGGGCATCGGCCAGCTGCTGCTCCTTCTGCTGCAGCTGCTGCTGCACACCCTCTACTAGCTGCTGCTTTTGATCCAGCTGCTGCTGCAACTGCTGCACAGCCTGCTGCTGCTTTTCCAGCTGCTGCTGCTTGTCCTGCAGCTGCTGCTGCAGCTGCTGATGGTGGGGCTGCTGCTGCTGCTGCTGCTGCTGGAGTTCTGCTTGCAAACTCTGCACACTGGTGTGTTCCTGCTGTAGCTGCTGCTGCAACCTCTGGACCTGTTCTGCCTGCTGGTTCACGTGCTGCTGCAGCACGTCCTGGTCTTCAGTCGGCCGAGCAAGCTGCAGGCAGGCATGCAGTTTGGGCAAGGAGCTAGCTTAGCACATAGTCAACACAGAACATAGCTAAAAGGAGCATTGTTCTGGACTGCTGCTCATGTGGAACGCCTGCTTCAAGTGGCAGCTCAAACATGCACTGGGACATGGCCAGTTAAGTAGGTGCCTACAGCAGTCGGCACGTCACCAGTCCTGCAACACTCCCCATGATGCATCAACTTGCCAACACTCCCACCAGATCAACATCTCCCAGTCTCACCCACGCGCAAAATCTCCATTTCCACCCCCAGCATGCGTCCTAAGCAACCCACAGGCTGCCATCAGCTCACCTGCATTGCACTCATGCGCTCTTGAAGCTGCGCGTTTGCCAGCTGCAGCCGCTCCTCCTTCACATGGCTCTCATCCAGCTGCTTCTCAAGCACGGCCACCCGTTGTGTCAGCTCAGCACAAGCGCCCGACAGCAGCTGCTGCGCCGCAGGGCCCATGCTGGTGGGGCTGCTGCAGCTGCTGTCATGGGCCTTAGAAGACCTGCTGCCGCTGCCAAACCGGCCGCCCTTGCCGGCGCTACTGCTGTACTGCTCCAGCGCGCCGCTGCTGCAGCTGGACTGGCGATCAGCAAACTCGCGGATGCGGTCGATGAGCACGTCGCGCTCCGCAGTTACGCTGGCCAGCTGCTGAGCGCGCTGCAGCAGCTGGCGATGCATGTCTGTCAGCTGCTCCCTGCACTGCTCCAGATGCGCGGCCAGCGCTGTGCGGTCTTCAAGCGCCTTGTCCAGTTCAGCCCTTGCACCTTCTAAACTCAGCGACAGCTGCTGCTGCTCCTGCTGCAGCTGCCCCACCTGGCGCTCCAGCGCGCGCTTGGCTGCCCTGGTCTCACGCACCGCCAGCAGCTGCTGCTCACACGCAACCTGCAGGTCGTGCGCCTTCCGCACTTCTGCCTGGTAGTCTGCAAACTCTGCCTCCAGCTGTGCAATCTGCTGCTGCTGTTGCTCGAGCCGCTGCAGCGCTGCCGTGTCCTGCCCCGCCGCCTGCAGACCCTGCCGCTGCTGATGCTGCTGCTCCAGCAGCGCTGCTTGGCTGGCTACGTCTGCAAGCAGCTGCTGCACAGCTGCCTCCAGCTGCCTCGCCACCCCACCTGCTTGCACAGACGCTGCAGCAGGGCCAACAAGCCGCCCTGCTGCCTTCAATTGGCTGAGCAGCTGCTGCATGCAGTCCTGCAAGCTGACGAGCGCCGTCTGCTTTTCCTGCAAGCGCCACTGCAGCTGCGAGACATGCGCGCCTGCTGAGCTGCTGCTGCCAGGCTTGCTGGGCGTGCGCCCTTCCTGCAACTCATCCAGCGCAGCATCCAGCTGCTGCTGCAGCTGTGCGCAGCGCGCCTGCTCCTGCCCCAGCCGCCCCCGCAGCTCCTCGACGTTCTGCATCAGCAGCGCGCTGTTCTTGCGTTCTGCCTGCAGCTGCATCTTCTCAGTGGACAGCTGCCGCTGGAACGCCTGCTGCGCCATCTGCGCGCGCTCGCTCGCCTGCTGCTCCTGCTCCTGCACCTGCTGCTGTAGCGCTGCAACGGACTGCTTCAGCACCGCCAGCTGCTCCAGCGCCTCGGGAAGCGTTCTGATCTTGGAGAGGTGCTTGACTGGGGCGGAAACAGCTGGAGAAACAGCACGCCGGGCTGCAGGCAGCACGAAACAAACAACACAAGTCAGGGATGCGAAGGCAACATCACGTTGTGGCTGATGATCAAAGCTGGGCTTGCGCCAAACAACGCAGCATTAAGCATATTCGGGAAAGCAGAGACATCATGGTTCCTTTACCAAAGTCCTGCAGTAGCCAGCAATGCCCTAAAATGCCCATCACATATCATTGGCAACATGCGGTCTTCGGCACTGCCTCATACTCACGCTTGAGGTTTGGTTCCCGCTCCTGCTTCAGCTGCTCCACAACCTGCCGCAGCTGCTGCAGCTGCTGATCCTTGGCAGCCAGCTCTTCCTGCAAACTCGCAGCTTCCCGCTGCAGCTTGCCGTGCTGCTGCTGGCACTGCTGCTGCACACCTGGGCTGTTGCTGCCGCTGGCAATGCTGCAGGTGCTGCTGTGCTCCGCACCATCATCCTCATCATCTTCCCACAGCAGCCGCCTGCTCACATCTGGCGAAGCGGAAGCAGAGCGGCTGGTGCTGCTGCCGAACCGCTCGCCGTCTGCCTTGCAGGGCGACAGGCCGCTGCCTGTGCGGCACTCGTCCGCCGACCTGTGCGGCCGCCCCAGCTCGTCCCGCAGGCGCCTGTTGTCCTCCTCCGACGCAGCCAGCCCAGCGTCGCGCGCATGCAGCTGCTGAGTCAGCATGCTGACCTGCTCCTGCAGCGCAGCCGCCTTCTTGTCAGCCGGCGTGCGCTGGTGCTCGCGCAGCGCCGCAACAGCGCTGTTGTGCAGCTGCTGTCGCGAAAACAGCTCGTTGCGCAGCTGTTTATGGCCATCCAGCAGCTGTCGGTTTGACTCTGCCAGCTGCCTCTTGTCGTTTTCCAGCTGTAGGTTTGACTCTGCCAGCTGCCTGTTGTCATCCAGCACACGCTGCAGCCTTGCTGGGTCCATCATGTGCGGGTGCTGCTGGAAGAACACTTCAATCTCCCGCAGCCTGCCCTGTGAGTCTGCGGCAGCATCTTTTATGCTTGCAACCACTGGCAGCAGTGCTGTACTTGCCACAGTCACCTCCTGCAACTGAGCCATGCCTGCCTGGGCGAGCTGCTGCGCTGCTGCCAGCTGCCGTGGCTGCAGCAGCAGCAACTGCTGCTGCTGCTGCTGCTCTGGCTGTTGCTGCATGCTGGGCACCAGACTGAACGCTGCTGCTGACGAAACTGCTGCTGTCAGCGCACCCAGCGGCTCGGCTGCAGCGCGGCTGCTGATGCTGCTGGCACTGACGCCAAGCAGGCCACATGAGCGCTGCGGTGTTGGAGCCTGCGACAATGCAGGCGTCAGCGGCTGTTCTGTACTGCTTTGGCTGCTGAAGGGCGCCGCTGCCACTGCTGCTACTGCAGCTGGAGTTATGCTTGTGGATGACACATAACGGCTAAGGCTGCCACCAAATGCTGCCAGCTGTGCTTGCACTGCTAAATTGATGTCTGTGGCAGCACTCTGCAGGGCCATGCAGCAGCAACAAGAGGGGCAGCTCTGTGGCTTAGCTGTTGCGCAGCATGATGTTACATGCATGACGTTGCATGCATGCAGTGGTCACAAGGCTCGTGAACACAACTCCAGCACACCACCGCTGTGCGCTATGCTGCACAACTTTGCTCCACCACAAACAAGTCGTGCAAGCATGAAAGCACATCAGCAGCATGGCTTGTTCCACCGCGCCACTCACTCTGCTACAAAAACTGCTTTGAGCAGTGAGGCCTGCTGCCCTTGCGGCGGGTGCCGGGCTGACTGGCCGCTGTGCTGCTGCTGTGGCAGCTCCTGCTGATCCTTGGCCTGCTGGTGCTGCTGCTGCTGCTGCTGCTGCTGCTGTTGACGCCATTTCGAGGCTACTGCCCGGCCTTGAAGGTGCTGTAGTAAGTAGTAAATGGAGCAGGCACAGCAGTAGCAACCCCAAACTGAACAAAAAGTTCCAGCGTGCTTCCAATGTGCATGGTGGCAAGGGGTCCCGTGCCTATCCGCACCGCTGCTGTCTATTGTTGGCGAGCGCCAGCAGCTGCCAGTGATGAGAGCTTGCAGTGTACACCATCACTATGTGCAAGTTGCAGCGCCAAATCTAGCATTGCAGTAATCCTGGTCTCAAACACTTGCACATGCACATTTGCACATGCCGAGGGGCTGTTGCGGTGCAGTGCCTACCTGCAGACAGGGGTCCCTGGGACCGGGATGGCCACTGAGCTACTATCTTTCCGTGCTTTTCTCCACAGCTGGACAACCTCGCTGATCCCTCGCGCAGCTGTGCTGCCACCTGGTCAAAGTCAAAACGCACTGAGGCTTGCAGGTGGCGCTGCTGCTGGAACCGCCGGGCGCCTGGGCTGCTGCAGACTGCTGCTGTGTGACTGCTGCTGGTGCTGCTGCTGGCGCTGGTGGGAGACACGAATTCCTTCGCCTGTCAATGCAGCTCTCAGCTGAGTAAGGTCATGTTCCATGGAAGGCTGCTGCACAGCTGTGCCACTTGTCCTGCAAGCATTCATCAGCAGTAACCCCGTTGCATCATGATGAAGGAGATGGAGATTTGTAGACTTGCATACAACTTCTGCAATACAAGAGCAGTATCTGCCAGCAATCTGCCATGCAGTCTGCCATGCAGCTCACGATGTGATGACAACTGCAGCTACACTGAGTTAGAAAGAAGGTCATGCATGCAGCTTTCAGAACAGGCAACCACATAAAGAGTGGGTACCTGAGGTAGCCTTCATGAGTGGGAAGGCTTGGCACAACAGGGCAGCAGGGGCCCTGTGGAGACAGCGGGGGCGAAGTGCTGCTGTACTGGTAGTGCTGCTGCTGCTTCACTGAGCGATTGTGCGGGGACGCCTCCCGTATGAGCTCCATGTTTTCCAAAGGTTAGTCCCTTGTCTTTCCATCAAAGCAAAATGCAGTGCGCATCGGCACGAGGCAGTAAGCACTTTTCAAATGTAAATTTCAGGCGTTTAAGCCAGCTTCATTTTTAACTCATTGATACGTAATTAAGTTGAATGATAAGAGCGGATAAAGCGATGAACGTCAGTGAGTAAGCGCGCGATGCAAGGTCGCTTAAATGGCACCTATGCGATGTTGCAGCATCAAAGCGCACCAAAAACTATTACTTATGTGCATGAAAAACCTGCTACTAAGCAACCGCACAGTGTTGCCTCGCACAGTAAGCCCTGGGCTTGGTCTGGCGTGGCAGTACATGATGCCAGAGGTGCATGCCACAATGCAAAGGGTTGCAGGAAAGCACACGTTATAAGGTGGGTTGTTACCTAGCAAAGCACACGTTGCATGTTACAACCTGCCCGTGTTCAAGTGCCAATAACTTTAATACGCCCACCAGCACCAACCGGGAGAAGTCACTGTTGAAGCCAAAAAACCAGCACTCCAGCAGCATTTCAACAGGCGTGCAGCATCTCATCAGCGCGTTTGCCACGCAGCTGCACCTGCCCTGTTGCACCCATTGCTGCGCCATCTGTCTTGCTGGTGCTAGCACATGACAGCTCAACACAGTGCACCACACATGTGCACCACACCTGTGAAGGCATCGCAGCCCACCGCTACTGTGATGAACATGCTCCATGAGGCGTGCGGCAGTGTTCCTGCCATGCCTGCCCCTGGCATGTGACCAACTCCTCGTGCCTGCAGGCAGCTGGCAGGTCAACAAAGCCAGCAAAGGCTGACTGTGGATGACAGTTTCATCCAGGACAGGATCTTCTGGACATTCAACATACCGGCAGGATGCTTTCAAAAGTAACCGCACCGTCCAACAAGTACAGGTTCCAACAGTTTTGTCAAACCATCAAACGGCTCCTCGTGCTGAAACCACACAAATCGTGCGCCTGCAACGGAGCGCGGCCAGAAGTTGGCTGCCGGTTGTCATGAAGATCCTTTCCCTGTTCACCACAATCACTGATTAGTGATTGGCTCTTATAAGGGCCCATTACAGTGCTGCAATGCACCAACTGCCGCCCTTGCAGCTGCACGATCTGCAACTCCTCCTCAGCCGTGTGCTCTCACTTCACACCTGCCACGCAATTACTCACACCCTGACAGCTTGTTAGCTTCTTCATGCTGGCTCACAAGAGATGACCATCAAGTGATATGAACACGACATATGCATGATGCCATGATGCGCCACTCATTCACAACCCATTTCAAATCTGATGCTGTCACTTTGCGGAGCGGCATGGCACATGGGCACGCCTGCAAGCCTCTTTGTTCAGCAAGAGGTTGAAGTTCAACACTGCCTGCCTAATGTTTCAAAAATGCTGTGTACTTCACTCGCTTAGCTCATCAATGATGATCCCACCAGCTGCTGCGGGTTTGCCGCTGCTGCCCCTGCTTCTTCCCTTTCTTTTGTCTTCCGCGCTATCCATTTGTTTGTCTGGAATATCCTGTAGAAACTGCCTACCCCATTTCGCTCTAAGCGAGTCACCTCTTGGCTGGACGGATCTGTGAGCAGTACTGCCGCCACATCTGAACCGTCATCCTCTGCAGGCTGTGCTCCTGCTGCCGTCACCAACGACACCTGACGACCTGCAGAGCAAAGAACCAGCAATCTCGGTTGCCGCTACATCACGCAGCCTGCTGACTCGTGCCTGCAGCCAGAAAGACTTTGGGGCTGCTGCTACAGTACTCAGTGGTCACACAACTTGCAGGCAACGCCGGTTCACACCATCGCTGCGTTGAGTGGACAGCAACTGCAACCACAGGAGCTGCTCAATACAATCGCTGCCTCACGCCCCGTGGCTGCCCATCAACTGACAACACTGCAAGTGTTCAGAGTGGGCAAGAACCAGGTCCTCCGTATCTGGCTCATTCTTACAAGCAACCCTGCTAAACTGGTGCCGCCCGTCTTGTCCACTGGCGCCCGTGAGCTTTGCAGCACAGCCCTCACCTTCTAAGAACGCCACTATCCCAACAGGAGCCCGCATCTCCACGTCGTACTCCACGAGCATGTCGTCCTGCACCGCCAACATCACATTCGGCCCAGCAGCATGCCACTGCACCCTGCCCAGCTCCTCGTCCACGCTGTCAGTCAGCCCACACTCCAGCCGGCTGCTGAGCCAGCCTGCACTTGCATCCGGGATCATCTCGTGCTTGGGCGTGACGGGGACTGGCGGGCCGGCAGAGGCCCAGGGCTGCTGCAAGTCCAGCCGCAGCTTGCCTGCCTTGACGTGGTCAACCGTGAAGAGCTGGTAGCCCTGGTTGTCAAAGCGCAGCAGGCGAGACTGCCTGCAGGCAGCCACAGGCGCGGAGCGCAAGGTGCACAGAGTGTGCTGGGTGTTGCAGGATGTGGGATGTGGATTAATGCGACTGGCGTGTTTGTACAGACCGTGCATTGACATACGTGAATCTGTGACAAGCAGTGCAGTCACAGTGCTGCCTGTGTTTTTTCACACTCAGAGTCCTTGCTGTGCAACACACACAACGTTGAGGCACCATAGCAAAAAGATATGAAAACGAGCGGTGTGTTGCCCAATGCGCACCTGTTGCCATCCCGATTGCATCCCCTATGACGCCTGTCTGCACAAAGGCGCAGCTGCCCACTACACTGATGCTGTCATAGTAATTCTGCACGATGACAGCCGCAACAGCAGCAGCAAGCGCAAAAAGCAACAGCAGCAATGTCAGCATGAGAAAACGCCAGTGCTATCTGCGTGTTGGCTTGTACACGCATTCCATTCTGCATAGCAGGCATTGCAGGATGCAGAGTTCAACTCTCACAACCATTGTTGAGCCAGAAGAGCCAAGACATAAGTTGAACACCACAGGGCATGGGTATACCTGGCTGAGGTGGAAGTGCCCGCTGAACCACAGCTTTATGTTGGGGTTTGCCTCCACGAGCCGGATGAACCGCTGCGGGCGGTCACTGTGGTTCAAGAACGCGCAGCGGTTCTTGACGTGCACGTTCTCGACCACCTTCAGGCCACAGCCCATTGGCGGTGCGTGCGTGAAGACTATGACTGGGCGCTCTGTGTTGGCTGCCAGGACCTGCTCTAACCAGGCAAACTGCTCATCGTCGATGTACACCTCATGAACACTGCACAAGTGCCGCAAGTGGGCAGAAGGACGGGCAGGGGCAGCACCCAGGGGAGGTCAGGTGATGAGGCAGAGAAGCAGCAGAGCAGGTCGCAGCCGGCATTCAGCGGTGTGTCACGTGAGAGGCTGTGTACTTGAGCATGCAGGGGACATTGACTGGCGGCTGCTGGCTGCCACCCAGGCATGCAATGACAGCCACAACTGCAACAAGCTTGCAACCAACTAAAGTCAACAGATCAGAGCTGAGCCTGCTGGTCTGCTTGCTGCCGTCACCTGTGCTTGTTGCTCCTGAAGCGTACAGTGGACAGGCCAATGGCCAGCACTGGCCCCAGCTCAGTTGCCCAGTGGTGGTGCTGCTGGAAGGCCTCGTGCCATGCTGCCAGGTTCTCCATGTCCTCCTCAAACTCATCACCTTCAAGATCTGGTTTCAAAGCACAGCAGGCACAGCAGGCGCAGCAGGTGTATGGGATGTCAGATCAGCAAGCTCGCGCCGCAGCTCCAAACATTGAGAGAGAGTAGTTGCACATGGGTCCAGTCACCATCTTAGATGGTATGAGCCACCCCAAATAAGCACGGTGTCAAAGCGTGACAGAGAAAAGATGAGAAACATGGTCGAGCTCCTGGCGGTGCTGCGGGGCGCCACGAGCCAAGTTGCCTGCTGCAGCGCTGATGGCTGCACTCACTGTGGTGATGCTGCTGCTGCAAATGTCGGCAAGCTTTGGCAGCTGCTGCGCTGGTCAGTGAAGCTACCCATGCATAAGACCAACATGCACAATACCCAGACATATGATTTCTGGAAACCGGCAAGTCGGCTAAGCAGTGCTGCGAGCTGCATCGCACCATGGTTGCCCAGTATGAGTGCCGCAGGCACCTGGAAGCCATCCAGGTACTCCACGGCAGTCTGAAAGCACGCGCGAGAGCCTGACAACAGCAGCAGCAGTGGCAACATCATTAAATTTGGCAGACATATCAATGCAGCAACCAGAACTGCCCTGGCGGTGCCTGTCCAAAGAAGCTGCTGCAGATGTTCAGCAAGGCTCTCAGAGCATAGCACAGGCTCACATCCACTGCTGCATTGCTGCACCTCATGGCCTGTCACTGCTAGTGCTGAGAGTGTGCTGTGGTCTGCATGCTGTACTGTTGCGGATTAATCCTTGAGTGATTGCATGGCTATCGTGCATTACACTGCTGAAACAAGCTGCCATCAATCCACTCTCTACCTGAGCCCAAGACACGCTGACAAACAGAGCGCAACCATATTTTGGTCAACAGCTTCCCCAAGCACGGCCTCCACCACTCCTTACCTGGCTGGTACTTGTAGCCCCCTAGGTCGCCCAGCTGCACAATGCGTGCGCCGCTGCCAGCCTCTGCCATGGCTGCTGCCAGCTGCTGCTGCGCCTCGTGGAAGAGGTGCATCTGGCCAGGCTCCAGGTGCAGGTCACCCAGCACTGACACGCTGTAGGGGCCCTCATGGCTGTGACAAGCAGTTGTGGCAAGAAGATGTAGACGATTGATTGTTCCACTGTATTGGCAGGAGGATGCGTGCAACAGGGCGTGTGCAGTTCGGAAGACAGCTGTGGTGCAAACGTATAGGTAACAACAGTTGCAGATGCGATGTATTGCGTGTCTGTGAAACAGAAGCAAGGGAGTGTCCGGCAAGCCCACTCAACGGATAGGAAGCCCACCTGCTGGCAAACTTGCTGAGCTTGCCATCATTCTTGCTGCTAGCACTGCTGGCAGACACCCGCCGCGCAGAGCCAGCACGCAGCATACGTGGGCTGGAGGAAAAGCCAGTGAGGCTGTTGAGGCTGACTGATCTCTTCAGTTCCCCAAGAGCGCGCATTTTATGTGCAGGTGCTGCTGCTGCTGTCTCTTCAAGGCCCAGCAAATGTAGAGGCTGAAGCAAGCCAAAACTCTACACTGTCAGCTACATATAAGCTAGTTTGGATACTGCAAAAACGTCACAGCTGTGCTTAGCGCAGAGCGGGCAACGCTTTTGCCCACGTACGTCGAAAATGCTACTCTGAGATGCCACGCGCAGCGTCGGAAGGTTGAAGACTGGTCAAGAACTTTTCGTGTGTAGCTCGTTACAAACAGGGGGGAGACGCGGAAAAATGACACGCAGTCACCAGTGAGCCAGGAACTGGTCACTCGCCAGCACCTGGGCAGCCATCCCGCGCCTGTGGGGCAACTGTGGTAAAGCCGTGGTCAAGGACTTTTCGGTGAACACATCCAGACCCCTGCCCCTGCCCTGGCGTGGACCTGGCACTGGCGCAAACCCTGCCTGCGTGACGAGGCACAGTTCCTCCCACGCGTGTAGTGTAGCCGCATTGGTGCAGCCAATAAGGTATGTGTCCATGCTTATCTGTCAAGGACGAACGTCGTTACGTGTTACGTTGACGTATGCAGCCAACAGCCTTAACCACCTGCTGCTGCGTCACGCTACCATGCTGTAGATTCACTTGAAACATCCAGCCATTGGATCAACGAACCAGCCATCACCAGCCATGTCTTCACCAAAGCTGCCCAGCACCCGCAAGCTGCTGGCAGCGGCCTTGCTGCTGTACTTTGGCCGGCTGCTGTACAAGCTTGCACGCTGGGTGCACCATGTCCTGACCTCAGTAGATGAGAGCAAGCAGATCCACCACAACTGCATTCCACCCGCGGACTACAAGCCCAATGAGGTGCAGCAGGAGTCACTGCAGCTGGTTGAGCAGCACTACCCCGGGCTGCTGCCACTAGCGGAAAGCGGCATCTTGATAGCGGTGCAGCCTGCAAAGATGCTTGCAGGAAAAGTGAAGGAGGTGCAGCAGTCCTTGCAGCAGCACGCTGGACCTGCAGCAGCCACTGAAGGCGAGCAGCAGGACGGAGCACTGCAGCGGGGCGGGAAACAGCTTCCACAAGCAGCGCAGAAAGATGTCGCACAGCGCTTGTTCCGCAAGGCGGTTTTCCAAGCGCAGGTCGCTGAAAACCCTGAGCTGCTGGCCTTCCTGGGTACCAGGCTTCCAGACGTGCTGTTCATCATTGGCACCGTGCACGTGTCAAAGCAGTCAGCAGAGCAGGTCAAGCAGGTGCTGCGGGTAAGCAAGCTTGCAGAACTTGCTCTGTTTGTGTGATAATCAATTGCTTGCAGCCTGGCCAGTTGTGGTTGGTTGAACATGTGAGATGCCTACTGTTGTTGAGGAGCAAGGCTGCACTGAGGAATCATGCACGAGCAGCAGCAGCAGCAGCAGCCACTACAATCATGCTACAAATCAGTTGACAACAACACAGCTGGCCAAGGGACAGGAGGTGACTGCGCAGTCCCGTGCTGCGAACATCAGCACGACGCTCTGCCCACCCAGTGTCGCCCTCATCCTCCTCATCTGCCTGCCTGCTCGCGTATCATGCGGCACACCCCCCCCCCTCTCTGGGCAGTCATCAAACTGAGTGCAGCCAAGCACTCGAGTCATCATCAAGCATTCATACAACCACCCCATTTGCCTACACAGGCCATGAGCTTGCACCCCTGCGTGATTGCCTGCTTGCCAGGCGCTCAACCCGTCGCTGGTAGTGCTGGAGCTCTGCCAGGCACGCATCCAGCAGATGCTGGTTGACCCCTACCGCGACCCCCTGCATGACGTGGAGCCCTGCCCAGACAAGATGGCGGCAGCAGCAGCAATGAAGCAGAGGAGCGTGCCGGAGATCCTGTCAGCAGCGTTCAAGAGCAGGGACCACAACGTGCTGTCGGCCATGATGGGGGTGAGTGCTGCCCGGCAACACAGTTGCAGGAAATTCAAGTCAGCAGGATGCTATAGTGGCAGCAGGAGGTGGCATGTTGGTTGCAGGACGCTGGTAAGGGAGCTGCTTGCAGAATAGCCAAGGCCACATGGTTCAGGGGATGCACAGCGGTGCTGCGCCTGCTGACCGCAATGCGCTCATGCTGCTGCGCTGTCATGCAGGGAATGTATTCGCAGCTTGAAGACAAGCTTGAGGTGCGAGCCGGGTGCGAGTTCATCGCGGCTCGCGCAACGCTCATTGAAATGCTGCGGGAGCAGCAGCAGCAGCAGCAGCAGTCAGAGCAGCAGCTTTCACGAGACGAGCTCCGGCAGCGGGGCCAGCAGGCGGGCCGCCCTTGGGGAGCTGGTGGTGAGGCGGCCGTGTGGGTTGATCGCTGCGTTGCTGGCGACAGGGAGCTGCTGGATACGCTGCTGGGGCTGTGGGGCTCCCTGAGGCCCTGGAAGAGGCTCAAGTTTGTCTGGGACCTGCTGAGCGCACTCGTGTGTGGGGTGAGTCACAGGGGCCGGGGGCAGATTGTTGTGAAGTTGCATCTCTCATAGTTGCCTTGGAGTCAATGGCAAGGCTCGCTTTGTTTGAGGGACTGCAGACCTGACTCGCGTCTGGTGGAAGTGAGCCCTCTGACATGTTGGTACTATGCTCACTGCTGCTGCTGCCGCTGCTGCTGTTTCTGCGGCTGCGTTTCCTGCAAGCAGATCAGCGAGGAGGACATCAAGTCGCTTGCTGAGGCTGACATGGTCGAGCTGCTGCTCACAGAGTTTGCAGAGCAGTACCCAGAAGTGATGCGGCCACTGCTGCACGACAGGTGGGTCGTGACAGCAACATGCTGACTGTGCTCGTGCTGGAACGAGTGCACGCACAGCTACCCATTCTAGCTTTGGACCAAGCCTCGCCCTACAAGCTACAAGGTTGCAGTTGTCCTTTGTTTCAACAGTCATCAAATGCGCATATGCATGCATAGGATGCTGTGGTAACTGCCGCAGCTGAACAGGAGATTCGAGTCTGTCAGCAAAGCACCATGCCCTCGCACGAGATTCTGCGCCAGCTGTGCTTCACTCAAATCGCTGCTGCTGCCTCTGTGTTCTGCTACTGCGCCATGCAGAAACTGGGTGCTGGCCACCAACACCTTGCAGGCAGCGCAGGACAGCGCGTGCAAGAACCGTGCGTCACCGGTGGTGGCCATCGTCGGCAAGGGTCACATCTCTGGCATGGTGTATGTGATTGAGAGCATAGTGGAGGTGTTGGCTGCAGCACAAGGCAGGCGCATTGGGGAGCCAGCAGACACTGATGCAACTACAGCAGCGCCAGCAGTAATGGAATCAACAGCAGAGGCTGAGCATGCTGCACAGCAGTGATGCTGATGCAGCGCAGTAAGTGTGTAGCTATACAACTATAGTTGCTGGATGGTGTAAAAGAGGGGCTGCAGTTCATGTAATCTCGTGTTCTGGCTTCAAACCTTTCACACCTTGGGTGCCATGTTGTAAAACTGGCAGGGTGTATCACAGTTTGGATGTTACACAACGTGAAGATCGCCCGTTTTCCGAGCCAATGACAGGCTCATTGTACCAATCTGCCATGCTAGAGGAAGCAAAGCAGCACAGCAGTGACACTGATCACCAGTCGTGATGCTGGGCTTCTGCGGTGACTGCAACGCTTTGCTGATTAATTTTTGTACTGCTCATTCTGCTTGTTGCAGGCTGCACCCATAATCGACAAAAGCCAGGCTTAGGTCTTGGGTGGTGGGCCAAGGTTCACCTTGAGAAAAGGGAGACTTCGCCAAGGACTCTGCAAGTGTGGGATCTCTGGAGTGCTCCTTCGAAACCAAATAGGCCCCGCTCGGAAATAGCCGGGTTGCGCTCGGACAGCAGTGGTCACCGATGCTGCCGCAACAGCTGTTATTGCAGCAGCAGCAGCTGTTGCCGCTTGCACGAATCCAGCACAGTGCATTAGCAACATCGTATCATGTCGTTCCACAACGTGAGACAAGCAGCAGCACGGCTGCCTGGCGTCGAGATGGGTGAAAGCAGCAGCAGCAGCAGCAGCAGCAACAGAGGCAGCAGCGGCAGCCACAACAGCACCACCGCCATCACCTGACGATTTGAAAGCGAAACCTGTCAACTGAACAATCTGCCTGGTGAATGAAAGTAGCCATATCTGCTTAGTTGCTGTTGCCACATGCTGTGGTCTTGTCACATCTTGCTGCACTGCTTCTGCAGGGCCACTCCACCCTCCACAGCAGCAGCTGGTGCAGCAGCAGCAGCAGCAGCAGCATCCGGATCCTCGTCAGCCTCTGCAGCCGCTGCCACAGCCCGCACTCCACCATAATGGCAATCCACAGCAGCAGCTGCAGCAGCAGCATCTGGATTCCCTCCAGCCTCTGCAGCAGCTGCCACAGCATTCCTTGAACCACCAAAGCAACACATGGCATCATCATCATCATCATCAGCAGCAGCAGCAGCAGCAGCAGCAGCAGCAGCAGCAGCGGTCACATCACTCTGCACCTCACAACAGCAGAGCCGCCAGCCTTGCGCGTGCACTGCAGCTGCACCCCCATCAAGCAGCAGCCATGATGATGGACTACCCACCGCTGTCAGACTTCAACCATGCACGCCTGGCAGACAAGCTGAACGAGATAGCATGCCTGCTGCAGCTGCAGCCGCAGCAGCTGAGCGCTGCCCTTGTGCAGCAGCCGCAGGTTTTGGGTGCTTCGCTGCAGGCTGTTGAGCAGCGTGTAGGTGCGCTGCAGCGGCTGTTTGGAGGGGCTGGGGTTCTACAGCAGGTGGGCGATACATGCTAGGTCTGCTGGTTGTGCCAGTCCAGCAGCTGCATGGTGCTGCATGTAGTGTAGATGTAGTGTGCTGTGTGCCGCCGGTTGATTCCCATGAGTACAGCGCCACGCATGTGACAGCAAGTGGGTGTCATTCGACGGCCACTCGCAGGGCTTGCATGACGTACTGTCCATGCTGCTGCTGAGTGCTGGGTACCACATGCCATGCTACAAGTGGAAACACCCTCTGCCACATGCTCAGCTCCACAGCTGCTGCTGCTGCTGCTGCCTGCTGTTGCACAGCTTGTCATTCAGGAGCCTTCACTGCTGTGTTGGAGCCCCCAGCAGCTGAAGAAGCGCCTGCAGGACATGGCCAGCTGCCTGGGCCTGGAGCAGCGGCAGCTGCTGCAGCTGCTGCGGCAGCACCCGCAGCTGCTGCCAGCCAGCCGCCACCTGGCAGCTAGCTTGCGGCTGCTGCAGCAGCTGCTGCAGCTTGCCGCTGCTGGAACGGCTGCGCAGCAGGGATTTGGGTCCGGCACACACGCAGCACCAACAGCAGCAGCATCAGCAGGGGTGCCACCTCATCAGAATCAGCCTGCCATCTCGGCAGCGTCGGTGAGGGCCTTTGCGCTGTCACATCCGCTGCTGCTGCTGCAGCCGCCGGATGACATCGTGGCTCGGCTGGCCACGCTGCAGGCGCAGTCGGGGCTGAGCCTGCCCGAGGTGGCCGCGGTGATGGCAGCCAACCCTGCCCTGCTGCTGGCGGAGCTCGGCACAGCAGATGTTGGCAGCACCGACAGCAGCAGGAGAGTGAGCGGCACGCGCAGCAGCAGCAGCAGGAGAGTGAGCGGCACGCGCAGCAGCAGCAGCAGGAGAGTGAGCGGCACGCGCAGCAGCAGCAGTAGCAATGCTAGTGGCAGCGGCAGGGGCAGGGGCAGGGGCAGCAACGCCAGCCAGACTAGCAGCAGAATTGGCAGGGGCGGGGGCAGGAATGGCAGCCAAACGATGGCTGCTGCTGGGTGAGGCAGCAAGCCCCACCTGCACACCGAAGGGTGGAGGCGCAGGCAGCACACGCCGCAGCAACACCAGCAAGCGGAGGCGCCGGAGCGGTCAAAGCGGCAGGGCTCCCTTGCTTCTTTCGTCCGGGTGCTGGGCGTGTTGCGGTCTTACTGGTGAGGCAGCGCCTCAGGCCCCCTGCAGTCAGGTTTGCCTGACTGCTGTGTGTTGCCAGCCAGTCAGATTACGCTCCCCCTGGTAACCACAAAAAGAAAAAAAGAAAAAAGCGGCAGGGACAGCTGGCAAGAAGTGGATGCGCTGCTGGCGCATTGCTGGTAGAGCCGGCAGAGTGCTGCTGAACCAAGGTGCAGGCAGCTTACTTCGGTTGCACCGGCATTGCACCATACATACCACATTGTGCATGCCATGCATATGATAATTGCATTAGTGGGCTTCATCTTGTTTGAGTTGCTTTCGTGTACACATTCTGTGCCACACTGGGCAATGCGTACACCAATCATTGAGGTTGCATTGGTTGCGAATGCAGATCAGCGCAGCAGGGAACGAGTACAGGAATGGCAGAGCCCACCCCCCTGGCTGCGCAACTGCTTGCATGCAAGCAAAGCTGGCCCCATCCCCTTTAGAACGCATGCCAATGTGGCCACCTCCGACACCACACTGAACATGTTTGGCACGCTGAAAAAGCGTGCTAGGTTTGTAGCACATAACGTGGGATGTCGGTCGACTGAGCCGTCTTGCAATGGCCTTGCCACATTGTAGAGGTTGACATGGAGCAGTGGATGACAAGCTCAACAATGCGCATCTGTCTGCATGTATATCACGTGCATATGCATCAATAGGCTCAATTTGTGACGTCATGCACAGTGCTGCTCGTTCACATGTCGTTATGCCATAGCATCCCGGAATGCCGCATTGTGCCGCCTTTGTCAAAGCGTGCTCGCCAAACACATTCATATTTGGTGAGATAGGCCACCATGCTTTGCATGCACGTGCACATTTACATGCATGCAGTGCTATATAGTATCGCATGCGTTACTGAATAGTTGTGAGATCATCGTTGAAGCTCTTCAATGAGTCTGTGGTGGCAACTAGGCCACCCAGGCCAGCGGCTGCTGCTGGTAGCAGTGATTGAGGGGTAATACGGTGCCCCTGCTGCTGGTAGCAGAGCCACTTCTAACACAATTAGTCATCATCATCATGCTACCCATGCAAGCCATAGCAACAACGCCATCGGCGCCGTGCCCCACAGGGACGCAAGGAAGAGGGAGCAGAGCTCCATTGCGTTGGCATGCATTGCGCGATCCCAAGCCTGCTCAAGATAGCTATCTTGATAGCTATAGCCAGCAACATGCAGCAACATGCCTTGGATTCAGCTGACCTGCTCCAGAACTACACCAAACACTATCCGGCACATATCGCATCACCTTGATAGATGGAGTGGACATGGTCATAACACTGCGCATTTTCTCAGCGCAACCTGGCAGGGACCTGATCTCATCAAACATAATATTGCGCTGGGCAGAGGTTGCGGGATGGTCAAGCATCAGATGAGACAGTAACTCAACATCTGCACCACAAGAAGGACATGCGGCACGTCGCCCTGCAAAACAGGTCAAGCTGCGCCTCAATGCACAGCCGAATGATTTCAAAATGCGCAATGGGGAGCAATCGGCCGAACTTGAGGCGTACCAGGAGGCCCTGGCACAGCTGGGCGCTGCTTATACGTCCACTATTACCGTGCTACAACAGCAGGTTTCTGCAGCTCAACTTACGGCCAATGCTGCAGTACAACAAGCACATGCGCAGCTGCTGGGAGCGCTTCGTCAGGCGGTCAATGCCAGTTTTGGGTTTAAAAGGGTCTGGGTTGGCAAGTCCTTCCCGTGGTGGACACAGGAGCTGACAAATGCTGTGCAGGCCAGGGTGCAGGCCTTTACACAGTACAGGGAGTCCGGCCTTGTTGCAGACTGGGATGCATTTGATCAGCAGCGCAAGGCTACTGCACAGCTTATCAAAGCAGCTGAGAAGCAGCACAAACAGCGATGCGAGCATGCAATCACTGCAGCGTACAGAGACCGCTTAAGTGATGACAGCACGCTTGGGGAGAAGGATATGTGGCAGCTTGTGCGTCGCCTGTGCCCTAAGCATGTCAGCGAGGCCGTGTACAGTGTCATGCAGCACCCCTCAGGACAGATGGCTTCAACCCCTGCAGAAAAAGCAGATGCATTCAAATGCCACTATCAGCGTGTTGGTAGCCATGCAGCGTTTGCCGCCGCAAACCCCCAGTTCGACCCAGCGCACATGACACAGGTTGCCGCCAATGTACAGCAGTACCTTCATGACTCAACCGCACCTCATGCTGCCCCACCCTGCCCGCTGGACTTGCCCATCACTGCCGCCGAGGTTTCTGCATGCTTGCAGCGTCTACGCACAGGCAAAGCTGGCAACCCTGCAGAGGAAGGCATTGTCAACGAGCTTTTGAAGTACGGAGGCAACACAGTTGCAGACATGCTGCTGCAGTACTGCAGCCTCATGTGGCAGCTTGAGCAGGTACATCAGGTGCCGGGGACAGTCGTCAGCATGCCTAAGAAGGGCGATCTGACAGACCCAGGCAACTACCGCGGCATCACCCTGCTCAGCGTGCTCTATAAGTTCTACACCAGCGTCCTCAATCAGCGCCTTATCAAGTTTGCAGAGGGCGAGCAGCAGGAGCAGCAGCAGCAAACACAAGCACAGCAGCAGCAGCAGCAGCAAGGCCAGCATTCAGCACAACAGCAGCAGCAGCAGCAGCAGCCACGCGCAACTGCTGCTACAGCAGCAGCGGCGCCGCTGCTGCACGAGAGTCAGAACGGATTCCGCCCCAAGCGCAGTTGTGCTGACCATCAAAGCGTGCTCAGCGAGGTCCTTAATGGCAGGAAAGCTGAGGGAAAGGAGTCATATGTGTTGTTTGTTGACACCTTCAAGGCATTCCCTACGGTCTGGCTTGATGGCTTGTTCCAGAAGCTGTGGGATAAGGGTGTGCGTGGCAAGATGTTCCGTGTCTTGTACAACTTGTATCAGGGCGCGCAGCGTGTGGTGTCTCATGAGGGTTGCACCACGGATAGGTTCACCTGCGACCTTGGCCTGCATGAGGGTGATGTTATTTCGCCCACACTGTACCTGTTGTTTATCGACGACTTGCTGCGTGACGTGCATGCAAAGCACCCTGGCGTTACCCTCATGGGCCCTCGTGACGAACCTGCAGGCCAAGTTGTGGCAGCCATGCAGGCTGATGACTTTGTTGCTGTCTGCGGGTCTCTGTCTGAAGTTCAGGCTGTGGCTGCAACTGTCTACAATTACAGTTGCCAGTGGCGCTTCAAGCTCCACAGCTTGAAGTCTGCCGTCATGCATGTGCTCCCAGCAAGACAGACCAGCCAGCTGGTCGACTCCGGCATTGTTTGGAACAATGTCCCTGTGCCTGTTGTATCGGAGTACTGCTATCTTGGCCTGTGGTTCAACAATACCTGTACATGGACCACACATTTTGAGAAGATGCTGGCTAAGGTGCAACGTGTGAAGGGTGCGCTCATGCCAATTTGGAAGAGCCGCAGCATCAGTGTGGAGGTTAAACGCATACTGTTGCTGACGTGTGTCCGTCCCATTGTCGAATATGGCAGTGAGGTTTGGTTTCCGTCCACAGCTAGGCAACTGCAGCTGATTGACAAAGTGCAGACAGACATCATCAAATGCGCAATGCGCTGTGGCAAGGAGCGCCCATGCTCTTCAGCTCTCTTGGCAGAATGGGGTGTGAAACCGTTGCATATGTGGCTTCATCAGAGGGCTTTGGAGTACTACTACAGGATTCAGCGTATGCAGGGCGTTCGGCTGCCAAATCAAGTGTTTACAGCTGAATGGAGGCGTCCTAGTGGTGCTGTGGCGGTGACACCGTGGCACAAGTATGTGCAGAGCCTGCTGTGCAAGTATGGTGTGAATGTTGTGACCGCGGAAGGCAGAGCCAGTGCGTGCAAGAGCCATGTCAACAAGCAGGTCAAGACACTACATGCTGAAAGGATTGCATGTGAAACGTTGGAACACTCCACTCTGAGTCGGTATGTGGCTCATGTGCATCCCTCTCATGTTGATGCTATGGGTTTCAGGAGGCCTAGGCCGTACTTGCGTTCAGTGGCAATTCCACGTGGTATTGAATTGCTGTTGCGTGTTCGTATGGGTTGTCTGTGTGTACATGAGCGTACTAGTCAGTTTGGCGGTCGCAGAGCTAACTCCACTTCAGGATGTCCTTGTTGTGGTGCAGAAGTTGAGTCTTTGTCACACTTCATGTTTGATTGCCCTGCTACTTCTGCTCAGAGGGATGATATGTTTGCTGAGATCAGATCCCTGCCTGGTTGCGTTGAAAAGTTGCGCAGCGTTTTGTCCATGGCTGATTCGTCAATCAAGGTGTTGCGTTTTGTATCTGATGATATTTGGGGCAGTTCTGGAAGATGTCTGATGGTGTCACCGTGTATTGCTGCTTTTCTTGTCAAGTCTTGGGATGTGCGCAATGCATGCAAACATTCTGGAGCAGTGCTCCCTCCTCTTTCCGCCCCGGTGGGGCGCGGGGCCGATGGCGCTGATGCTATGGCTTGAATGGGTAATATGATGATGATGATGAAGAAGGACATGCTGTGTTGGGGTTAGCTCTGCTGCCCCCGTACTGAATAGTACGCTCATGCACACACAAACAGCCCAAGCCAACATGCGTAAGCAGCGTGACAGGATGAGTGTACACTCTATACTACACTATACATGTATTGTAGTACGTGGCAAGTACTTGCGCACAAAATGCAAGGCCCTGGCTTTCTTCGTGTCGGACACAGCACCCCGAATGCACCGCCTTTGAGAAATGCGTGATCACGGCAGTTTGTGCTTGCCATGGCTGCCGATGGCAGGGGCCCCCAACCCCGCCATCATTGCACGCGGCAACGGCTGCAATGTGAATTGCAACCTAAGACGCAGACTCCTTGGGCAGAGCACCTGCAGGTACTGAGCCAGTGCATTGCACAGCAGCCCAGTGTGCAGTCACACTGGGTGCACGCTGGCAAACGACCGCGGCAAGCTGCCATCCGTCAGCACCACAAAGTCGGCTGAACCCAGCAGTCCAGCCGCCTCGAACCGCTGCCGGTCCATGACCATGCTGTCAGCCGGCACAAAAGTAACGAGAACAACCCTAACACCCGGCACGTACAGCTGCAGGTGCTCTGGGATGCCTAGCCGGTGCTCTGCATGGAACTTGCCGCACACGTGCATGACCAGTGGCCCCTGCTGCTGCTGCTGCTGCTGAGGTGTACTGCCAGCTGACCCAGAGCCACCTGCTGGTGTACTGCCTACTGTGCTATCAGTGATACTGCTTGCTGCAGTACAGCTGCTGCTGCCTCCTGCTGCAATGGTGGCTTGCACATCAACAGCACTGGCTGCTGCAGGTGATGCCAGCAGCTGCTGTGCAATGCTGTGGGCCATAGTGGCATCCCACAGGCACTGAGCATCCAGGAAGTTGCTCGACACATTGAAGCCAATGTACGGGCAGGCACCTACATCTGCTGCTGCTGCAGCTGCTGCTGGTGCGCTGCCATGCTTCGCTGCAGCAAGCTGCTGCTCCTTCTCATCGAGCTGCTGCTTGCTCCGCTCCTGTTCCCTGTGCCTCTGCATGTCTGCTGCCGCCTGCCGCATGCTGCCGGTCACCTTGTCAACATATCCCTGGGAGGGTTGCGCATAAGGCAGCGGAGCCAGGAGCGCTTGGGCTGCAGGCGGCAGCCGCAACAGGGCCTGCCGGCCTGCCCTGCCAGCCAGGGACACGTAACGCCTGGGAGCATTGGCAGCAACCACCCTCACCCAGCCCTCGCTGTTGCTGCTGCTGCCGCTGCTGCTGGGTGGCTCTTGTGCAGCTGCGTTGGCAGGGTGCAGTCCTGCGATGCGCATTGGATCGTCTGGGACGCTGCTGTGGCGGTTGCCTTGCACTCCTGCTGCTGCTGCTGCTGCTGCTGCTGCTGCTGCTGCTGCTACTTGTGGGCTGCTGTTGTGTCGTGCTGCCAGTCCCTTGCAGAAGTCCACCAGGGGCTGATAGTCACGCCTGCATGGCACGGCAGCAGCATGTGCAAAGCCCCCTTCAGACTCTCCGCTGTTTCCTGACAGCATCACGGCTCAGGCACAACATGCGTGACACACATGACAAGCGTGCGGCTACATCCTGCAGTGTGACCCCGAGTGGTGGTGCCAACGCACACCATGCATGCGTGCCGCGCCAGCCCTGAGCCAGGCTGGACACACCACACAAAAGGTACTGTGCCGGTTCTGCTGACACCATGCCGAGCAAGCAGCCATGCACCAGCAGCAAACTTTGTGTCATACAAGCGCCAAAAAGCGAATGCACCAACAAGAAAATAAAGCCCCACCTGTAGTTGGGCCACGGCCGTGCATCCCTCAACAGGTCTGCCAGGCTCGCAGTGCCTGCCACGTATTCATCCAGCACTGGCTGCGCGTCGCGCTCAAACATCTCAAGACTCAGCACCAGCGGCCGCTGTGGAGGTGCGACTCGCGGGCCTTGCTGCTGCTCCCGCTGCTGCTGCTGCTGTAACCTGGCTGCAGCACTCGGTACTGCAGGGGTGCCTGCCCAACTGCTGGTGTGCGTGCGCCCACTGCTGCGCCCTGCTGCTGCTGCTGCTGCTGCTGCTGCTGCTGCTGCTGCTGCTGCTGTTAGGTTTGGCAGCTGGTAGCCCAGCTCCTCTGCCACTCGTTTCAACAACGCCAGCTGCAGTGCATGTGCTACTGCATCGTCGTGATATTCACCCAGGAGTGCCACATCAGCATGCTGCATTGCTGTCACAATGCTGCTGAGCTTTGCAGGAACTCCATCACCAGTCACAACCGTGAAGTGGGTGCCCTCTTTGAGAGAAGGAGGCCACCTGCTGTCCCAACTGCTGCTGCTGCTGCTGCTGCTGCTAGGGTTGCTTCCAGGCTCCACCCGGGGAGTTTGTGCCCCAAGTTGACCCGATGCTTCATCGTTGCTGCTGCTGCTGCTGCTGCTGCTATTACTGAAGCTTGCATTTTCATGTAGCTGTGATGTGAAGTGCAGTGATGCAGGCGAGGGCTTGCCTGCTTCTGCTAGAACATTGCAGCGTTCACTTGTTTTGGCTGCTACTACAGCAGTTAGCACACCAGCACTACGCCGCCACATGTTGCTGGACTCTATACTAAGGCAGGTTTATGCTTTCAACGACAGGTATTTCAGCGAAGGGTTGCACGCAGGGCTCAGAGTGCGACATGACCAGGCTGTGGCTTGTACAGCAGCAACAAAATGGCAGTCACAGCAAAATGCGCGTGACGCGGTTTGATGACGTTACAAATGGCAACATTCTGGATGCGCTTAACAACTACTAACATGAAGAGCGGTGCAGCAGCGCCGATCGGCACACGACCGTTCCTGACACCCTGCCAAGAATTGGTGGTCCTGTGGGCGATTCAGCGGGCAGAACAACTGGTCGCGGGTTAGAATGCGTGACCGCAAATATCATCTCACCCAGTCCTGCATCCTAAGCCCCTTGCAAGCAGCTGACGCCTGCACGCACACAGTGGTCCGTGGGATGACTACACCCCGAAAGGCCGAAGCAGCCGCTCCCGACCCGCCGTCTAGGTTGCAAAGCAATCTCTTAATCTTAGTAAGGCAGCACTAAGCAGTCAGTGGCCCCAGATAACCAAGACCACAGAGCCGTGCATCAGGACTGCCCAGCTGCCCTTGCAGGGCCAACAGGCGAAAGCAGCTGGCAGGACGAACCTGCTGTGCTACGTTGCATTCTGTCGCCGTCAACAGACACTGCATTGTGCTGCAATGGCAGGTGCACAGCACTTGCAGCAGCTGCGCTGCCAGCAGCAACAGCAACACCATCATCATCAACATCATCTATATCATCATCATCATCATCATCATCAGCAGCAGCAGCGGTCCTCATACCTGGACGGGTGTTTGCCTTTCTATCGCTTCATAACCTGCTACCTTCTAGAAGAGCCTCAGACCCCTGTCTCCCCAACACTCAGCCGGCCACTGCCAGACCCTCGGCTGTTGAAGTGGACGGCCAAGCTGCGTCAGCAGCGCCTGCAGCGCTCGCTGTCGTCCGGCTACGGAGCCTCACCAACGGTGGTCGGCAGGGATGCCTCGTTCCTGGTCAACGTGGGCTGTGACAGGCAGGACAGTGAGCAAGTGGCTGGCTGGCAGCCGCAGGCATACCAGCCTGGGCCGGACACGTTCAAGCGTCTGCTGTCCGCGCGAGCGAGGGGTGAGGTTCATGGCTTGTAGGGTTAGGGTTCTCATTTGTGCCATGTGTAGGGTCTTTGGTGTGATGGCACAGCCGGAGAGAGGGGCTTGCAGGTAGCTGCCACCCCTGGGCCGTTGTCAGGGCTGTGCTTGCACCTGCACAACAGGCATCATGGCACATTCATCCTGGGATGTCGTAGCTGCTTGCGGTTGACGGTGGTGCTGCAGCTGGCTGGTGGAGCTTAGCCCAACTCAGCCTCCCTTGAGATGTCTGCATGCATTGAGCTGTAGCAGGAGCGTTGGCAGCCACGTTGTATGGTGTGGCAGTGCGACCGAGGGTTGACCTGCGACACAGATGTGGTGACAGGAAATGCTGCATGTAGCTGCTGATGTGTGACCTGACATGCCTGCTCTGTAATGTGTTCATTGTCATGTGTGCAGACCAGCAGCAGCAGCAGCAGCAGGAGCAGCAGCAGCTACCACAGCAAGTGCAACAGCAGCTGCCACTGCAGCACTACCATCAGCACTACCAGCAGCAGCAGCAGCAGCAGCAGCAGCAGCGCCTAGCAACGGTGTTCTCAGGCGAAGTGAGCAACGCACCTGCATACCCCGGCAGCTGTGCTGCTACTGTTACCTACCACCCACAACAGGCATGCCAGCACCCTCCCCTGCAACCGCAGCAACTGCCGGCGGCTGTCACAGCAGCAGCGGCTGCAACAGCAGCAGCAGCTGCCCGCCACCCAAATGCATCCAGCTGGACCGACAGCAGGAAGCAGCTGGAGGCGGACCTGGCAGTTGAGCAGAGCATCAGCTGCATGCAGCATGGGCCTGACTACTTGTGCGAGCAGCAGCGGCTGATGCAGCGGCTGGCTCGGCTGCGGCTGGACGTGCTGCTCAGCGTGGCTGACGGCAACTGCCAGGCGCGTGTTGGCGTGGCTGCAAAGATGGGCGCCACTGGGACATGCACGTGTGCACGGTGTCACCACCGCTTTTATACTGGCCGTGGCTGCTTTGTCAGGCACGTGAGCAAGCTGGGCTTCGCCTGTGCGGCTGCCCCAAGTGCATGCAGACACTGACGTGCATTGATCAGGCAGCTCTCTGGCACCGGTATTGTGGAAGCCAGAGCATGCAACATGCTGCTGAGTATGTCGCCGACTCTCATCCTGTTGCGCTGTTGGGTGCCGCCGCCGCCGCCGCTGCTGCTGCTGCAGTTCCGCTCCGTGTCTGAGCAGCTGTACGGCACGCAGCAGTTCCACGGCTTTGTGCGGCAGCAGGCCGTGCAGCACATCAAGTGAGCGGAGCACCGCCACCCGCACGCCACTACGCGGCTGCATGCTTGCTTGCCTTGCGCTGCGTGGTGCTTGTGCCTTGCTGTGCTGTGCTGCGTCTCACACTTCCGCGCAGGGGCTGGCACTGCCGAGTATGCCTGTTGTTGAGGGGCATGCACTTGTTCATGCATCTGGTGAAGCGTTGTGGGTGCATGGTGCTGTTAGCACGCCACACGCCCTCGCACTCAGCCAAGCATCTGCAGTGCTGGTCTGGGCTGCCTCCACTGTCCCCGCGCTGCTGCTGACGATGATGGGGCATATCCCAGGAGTCAGCCTGCAGAGTGTGCCACGCCCGGTGCGAATGCAGTCCACGCACTTGATCGAGCGCTTGTTTTGCAAGGCCCTCCTGACGCGTTGCTGCTGGCGGGTGTCGCAGGAGCAACCCTGCGGAGTACGCAACCTTCCTTGGCGAGGACTTTGCCTACTACGTGGTGGGCATGGCCCAGGACGGCACCTGGGGTGACGAGGTGCGGCCGCGCTGGCCTGCTCGCTGCGGCCAGCAGCCTGGATGGGTATGGTGCTGCAAGCCAGCTGCAAGTTGAGCCATGCAGACTTTGTGGGCATGGCCCAGAACGGCACGTGTGCGAGGCAATGAGGCGTGCTGCTCTGCGCGCATCAGACTGGCCACCTGAAGGTTATTTGCAGTACTCGGCGGCCTTGTTGTGCATGTGCGTGTAGAAGGCTGGCCGAGGGCGGCTCCTGGGTGAATGAGGTGCGCTGCTTTGTGTGCCTGCACTGCTGGTCTGGAGGCGCTGCGGCAACCGGCAGCGCTGCCGATTACATCTGCTCCGTGAATGCCACCTGGGAGGTCAGTTGCACTGCACCCTCATGCGCTCACATCAGCCAGCTGACAGGCATGCAGCAGTGTGCTGCAGTAGGAGCAACTGCAAACTGTGTCATCCGCAGCAGGCACGGCTCGGGAGGGAGCCTGGGGCTGTGAGGTGCTTTGGGCACCGGCCACCTGGCAGGCAGCTCGTACCGTGCAGTCCAGCACCACCTGCGCTTCAGCGTCAACAACAGTATCAAGCCCAGGAGTTCGCCTGAGGCAATGCAGTGTGCCGAGTGTCCTCCCAGCTGGCTGACTGCGCAAGAGCTCAGCACTGCGTGCAAGCAAGCAAGCAACGCAACGCCGTGCCCACAGCCCCCCCCCCCCCACATGCAAGCTTTGCTGCGCCTGCCGACTACACACAACGGCGGCTGGCTGCCTAGAAGCACTCTAGACAGGCAACAAGTGTGTCTTTTGGGTGCTGCTGTGCTTCACCCCCACCACCCCCATCCTCCTCAAACCTTGCCGCTGCTGTTTGCCGGTCCAGGTTGTCTCAATGCATATGCGTCGACAGCTGGTATCCACCACATTCCCCATTATTACTGCTGCCGCTGCATCCCCCTGCTGCGCTGCAGCTGACGCTGCGGGCAATCTGCGACAGCTTTGGCGTTGCGGTGCATGTGGTGACCAGCGAGCAGCGCAACTGGTACCTGCGCTACGAGCCGCTGGCATTGAGGAGCCGCCTGGAGGTGTTCCTCACATACGTGGCGCCAATGCACTACAACTCGCTCAGGTGCGAGTGAGCGGGGTGTAACGCAGCGTCTCATCGTCTTCATATAACGTGCACACACATGTGCAGTGCCTGGATGGTGTATTGGTGCATTGGTGTTGTGTGCTGATGCATCTTATGCCCCACACGGCATAAGATGTGCGTGTTGGGTGTGCAGGTTGATTTGGTTGTGTGTTACGGAGAACGCGCAAACCCGGCGTCCTATGGCGCTGAACTGCTGCATGTGGCGCTTCGACTGCTGCTGCTGCTGCTGCTGCCGTTTGCTGCGTGTGTGCTTGCTGCAGGCGGCAGAAGAGGTTTGGCCGCCATGCACCAAT
Source organism: Scenedesmus sp. NREL 46B-D3 (assembly GCA_014080715.1). Taxonomy (NCBI): domain Eukaryota; kingdom Viridiplantae; phylum Chlorophyta; class Chlorophyceae; order Sphaeropleales; family Scenedesmaceae; genus Scenedesmus; species Scenedesmus sp. NREL 46B-D3. The sequence continues at coordinate 8,561 of JACERP010000699.1, read as the reverse complement.
CCTCTTTGGGCAGCACCATGGCAGCCACTGACTGCCCTGGAGGCAGCGACAAAGTCAATGCCACCAGCAGCTGCTGCGGCATTGAGCAACATGGTTGTTGTAGGGTTCAGTCAGCCCAGCATGTGCCTGATCAACGTTCTTCAAAAGCATGTAAAGCGAATGGATTGCCAAACTTGCAGCTCACAGTAGCGGGTTTGCGATATAGGCCCTGTGGATGTGATGTGGTATCATCACTGGGCTGGATGGTTCATCCTGCAACTGCTTCTACTGGTGATTTGGCTGGCCTGCAATCCAACATCCTGTTGACCCCTGTTGCTTAGGGTGTGCGCAAACCCGTCAGTGCCACTGACATGTTCATACAGCGTATGAGGCCGTTTGTCTGTGGTTGCCAGTGCGCTAGAGCCGAAGGCAGCTGGCCGATTCCCCGCTTAGAAACTGAAGATTGATGGATTAGGTGGTTGCCCAATGAGCCTGTCATTGGCTCGCAAACGGGCGATGTTTCCGTCGTGTAACATCCAAACTGTGAAACTGCTGAAAGTTGAGGCTGCTTGCAGGTGGTTGACGCACTTGACTGACTGGCAGGGAGTGGTTTGGGCATGCTTTCTTCCAGGTGCGCACGATACGCCCACTGTGGACAGGCCGCTCCAATTACCGGCAGTACCGGCTGGCCGGCGGTACAACGCTGTGCACATCGCTGTGCACATCATGATGTACTGATCAGTACAACCAAAGCAGTACAGTGGGTGGATCCAGCTTTGTTTGCATGAGCAGCCTCGCATGCAGGGGTATGGTGACACTTGCTTGCCTTTTCATGCTAGAGTGCTTCTTGTTATACTTCACATCGGCAGTACACGGCTCATTGGGTTAGTGGGGCCGATACAGCAGAGCTGGTAAATTGCGATACAGCATGTAGCCTCTCAAGTGCCATGCTGACTGCCGAGTCAGTTGCGGCAGGGCCTGCACGGCACAGTTCAATAAACATGCTGCTGGAGCTGCCGCACTTCTCCTTGCAGCTACAGCACCACCAAAGCTCTCCAGATCCAAAGATTTGCAGCTTCAAGGCAGACTCCCCCCCCCGGGATACCATCAGGATGGGGAGTAGCCGGTCATGCACGCATTACCACCAGTGTGCACCGTCAGTCAGGCTATCAGCTGCTTACTGTTAACTCTGGACACCATGGGCAGTGGACTGGCCAACAGCAAGCCACACCTGTTCCTTGCCGAACCCACCATTGACTTGCCTAACTGTTAAGCGTGTCTCCAATCCTTTACTTTGCTCGATTGATGCGCTGTACCGAATAGGAAACAGTCACAGTCACGTTGTTCAATCAAGTTGTCAAGTTGCCAAGTTGTCAAGTTGGTCAGGCAACCCCGGCATATTGTTTGATTATTTATATGATTCCTCCTGACAGCGAGTGAACATGAGTTGGTGTAAGTTAACGTGAGTTTAAGCCACGTGAGTGCTTCATCCCTTGAAATATTTGCGAAATAGAAAATCAAATGGACCATGCATTCGAGATTTTTAAACTGTAGGAAATTGTTGTCGCACAAAATTCGCGAAAAGTTATATTGACTGGGAGGTTACGGATTCCGTAACATCGCGCGGGAGAGGTTCTAGGGGCTGCTGACGGTCAATATAGCAATAAGGGCAAGTTCTGATAACAATAGGGCCTTCCTCAGCCTGTATACAGCCCGATCGACCGCACAGCTTGTCATCCACGCTCCTGTCCACTGATCGCCGTGTTTATAAACCTTCTGCCAGCGTTTCTTTCTGTTACACAGCTATGCGAAGTGGATTTCAAAAACATGAGCCAGCCAAAGCCTGCTGCCAAGCAGGCGAAATTGTGCGTTGATATGTACATATCACATGTTGAGACCTTTCTCGCACGGGCAATCCCACCACTGCAGTGCAGTGGCAGAGGCAATCATCAATGCACAATATAGGGGAGCTGTATTGAGTTGTGCGAAAATCCAGTAGGGCTCAAGGCGCTGCATACTGCGTGTATAAGGCCTGAAACAGCTTAAAAGGGGTCTGCGGCAGCTATTCGCGAAAAAACCACAGCAGTTCGCGAATGTTGGAGAATGACGGAAATGTTCGTCCCGCTCCATTCGCGAATATTAGAAAGTTAAAAAAATTTAAAAAAATAAGCCATTTGCGAAAACTTATACCGTGAATACTTAAAGTGATTACGGTACCTGTACCAACATTGCTCATTGCTCCCTCCAGACTCGTGCCTCGAACATGTCAGTGACGTGCCATATGCATTTACTTTCATACACAGACAGTTGCACGTGGTTGCCAGCATCCGTGCTAGGCGATGCTGCTGCTGACTGCATGCATGGCACTTGTGCTCTTGTTGCTGGCTAGTGATGTGCTTTCCTTGTTCGTATGATTCACTACGTGGCCTGGAATGACTGTGAAATATTCTGCTTGGTAAACGAGCGTGATAGCGGGGCAATGCAGCACCTCAGGCAGTGCCAACACAGCATGCTCAACACACAGCACACCCTAAACCTGAAACCGTCTGGCAGCTGCATAGTGCTAGTGCCCGCCTCTCATACTACCACAAACCAAAGCTGGTCATGTTAACTGTCTTCAATGTCACCATGCACGTCCGGTAGGCCGTGGACTTCTGCGAGTGCGTAACAAGCAAGCCTTGCTTGAAGGGGAGATCATGAGCTCCTCCCCGTCAACAGACTCATCCTTCTACTCATACGAGAGTTACTATAGCGACGATGATGATGCCGTGTTCTATGGCATGCATGGCACGGGGGGCATGTATGCAGAGTTTCTGGAGCATGCCCCGCCAAGCAGAGACGACTACAACGGGGATCCTTCCCTAGATCGCACAGCATACTTTCTGGGGGAGCTACAAATCCCAGTAAAGGCAAGCACGGGCTCCAGCTCATGAGGATGCTTAGCAGGCTTGGAACAGTACAGCAGTGCAGGCCCTGACAGGTGCTGCGCTTCATTGCGCTGCAGTGGGTCACCTGAAAGGTGAATAGCAGCATTGGCGCTCCTCATGGTTTATTAGTATACATGATGTTCTAAATATACAACCTTGCTGTGCTGTGCACTAGGAGCTGCTAGCAGCAGCAGGCTGCCTGCTTTGTCCCAACACGTGCTGTGCCATGCCACATGCTGCCTTCTGTTTTGCGCTATGCTGTGGTTTCCGCTGTGCAGGCTGCTAAGGGCTTTACAATTCCAGAGTTGAAGCAGCGTCTGGTGCCGGATGGCCTGCGCCACAGGCCTGGCACCACCATGGAGGAGCTGTGCCTTGACAAGTGAGGCCACACGCAGCACAGCATGCTGGATCAGGTTTGCGCAGAGAATGCACAGCCCTTGCGTTGGAGTGGATGCTGCTGTGCGCTCATTGGTGCTGCTGCTGCTGCTGAACTGTGTTTCCTGCAGCCTGTTCGACGTGTTGGGCGGCTCGCTGCGCAGGCCCATGTTCATTACTTTCGACATACCTGAAGCTGAACTGCCGGCACAGGATGGCAATGAGCAGACACAAATCATTGAGATTGAAGTAGGTGCCAACAGCAGCAGTGGGCCACGCACATGTGTTTAAACACCATTGCTGAGCAGCAGCAGCAGCAGCAGCAGCGGCAGCAGCAGCAATGTGCAGCACATCCAGCAGCATGCGCTCGTTCGCACATACGGCACTGCACAACACTTATCAAACTTACAGCAATAGGCACTGCAGCAGCTCTTCAGCTGCCAGCTGCTGCAGCAGTGCCGTGCAGCAAAACGCGCATCTGTGTCTGCTGCATGTGGACAGCAGCGGTACGCCTGGCAGCCCCCAGCCCTGAAGGCACAGACTATGCGTGCATGCACCTATCCCGTAGCCGCTCCCTGTTGTGGTCTCCCCTCATGTGTCGGACACATCTGCCTGCGCTGGGCTGCTGCTGCCCCTGCCCCACAGCTGCTGCGGCCGGGCTACCGGAACTTGAGTGTGCTGGTCGAGGTCCCAACCTCTTGCACCATTGCAGAGGCGCGTGCGTCGATCACACAGCAGCTGCAGCCGCAGCTGCCAAACGAGCCGCAGGCAGTGGTGCTGCTATGGAGGGAGAGCCATCACACAGCAGCTGCTGGCGCCGGCACTGTGGTGGCTGCAGCTGCGGATGACGACCGCGTGGATGCGCGCGCGATGGACCCTGAGCATCCCAGCTTCAAGGATAAGCTGTTGCTGGTGTGCTGGCTGCCAAAGGTGCGTGCTGTGTTGGTGTAGCCGCAGGGCCCATGTGTGGCTGCTGTGGCTGCCATGCAGCAGCTGCTGCCTCACGCGCAGCTTGTGACAGGTTGGGTGAGCAGCTGTTGTACCGCCTGCCGAGCGGGTGGTGTACTGCCTTGCGAGCTGCCTACAAAGATCCGCTGAACGGCAGCAATGCTCAAGGGTCCGGCGCGCTTTGCCAGGTACCGCACCAACTACCAAAGTAGGGTCACGGGGCCACCCACTGAGCAGCCACACAAGGCTCAGGGGGTGCTGCATGCCTGCTGTGCTGCCCTGCGACCACCACCTGCTTGCAGCGAGCAGCCGGGTGCTTGCTGCACCCCCTGCCACCAGGCGGCCATGTGGCTGCTGGCTGGTCTGCGTGTCTGGCTGCGCGTATGCGACTTGCTGGCGTCCCGTCCTGCCTCCTCACCTTGCTGCCCCGCGGAGCACAGGGGCTCAGAGCAAGCAGCTGGCCACACCAGCTGTGATTGGCACACATACTGCCTTTGTTGCTGGTTGCTGTGTCATGTTTGATGCCTGCCTGCTTGCCTACTCACCGTGCTGCCTGCCTTCCCGCTGGATGTCCTGCCTGCGCCCTGCAGAAGCCAGATGCCAAAGGCAAGCAGCGGGCCACCCCCGTCAGCGAGGCAGGGCAGCACTATGCCAGGCAGTACGTGCTGCTGCAGCACATGAACTACGGCCAGCGCACCCAAACCACGCACCTGCTGCCGCTGCCTGATGACTGCCTGTCCGGCGGCAAGCGGCAGCATGGCGTGGTGGCTGCGGCGCTGATGGAGATGCTGGAGAAGCACTGCAAGTGAGTGCGCTGGGCAATTGGCGTGCTGCGTTAAGGCCTCCTTGACAGCTTGCCACACAGGTCAAGGGCGCAAAGGCTGCCGGCCTAGTTTGCTGAGAGGGCTGGGAGTCGTGTCCTTGGCAACTGCAGCGAGTGCCTGGCATGTCAAAGGGGCAGAGTGCTGCAGGCAACGCGGGGGCTGAGCAAGATGGTGTTTGCGAGGCATCTGTTGGGGCGGCATGCAGCGCGTGTGTCACGTGCTGGCATGCGTTGCGCATGGTGGGTGCGCAGCATATGCGTGCAGGCATAAGCAGGCACCGTCTGCTGCTGTGGTGCTGCTGTGGTGGGGCTGGCCTTGCGCTGACCCCTCTGGCTGTTTCACCTCTGCACCATGTGTTGATGCCTGCAGGCACCAATGGCGGACGCACAACAACACAGGGCCCCCAGATGTGCACCTGCTGCGCAACACCAACACGCCCGCCACTGCGAAGCAGAGGTACATGTCCGCCAACACCGCGCGCACGAACGCAGCCTCCTACAGCAAGCCCGGCGGGCAGCTGACCTGGCTGTGCGCCGACCTGATCGCCCTGCTGTTTGTTGAGGGGCAGAATGCGATGAACAACTACTTCAACCTGGGATGCGACGTGGTCGACTCGCCCACACAGCACGCCCTTGGATGTGAGCATGGGGGCTGGTGTTGATGGCTCAAAGGGGGTGGTGATGGTGCCCTTCTGGCTGGTGGTTGCTGGGTGTGCGCTTTGCATAGCCTTGATCGCACCGCATCTGTGGCTCGGCACACCGAGTTGCAGGATGCTTCACACCCCAACTCAACAGCGTGCCTGCCAAAGCGAGTGTGCTGCTGCACCAGCCTGCCAATTGCCTGGCCGCTGCATCAGCACTCATTGTGCACTGTTTGACGCCACCCTTCTGTTGCAGGTTCCCACCACCACAGGCTCTGACGTACGACTCACGGCTGCACTGCAACCCACACCTCTGACGGCACTGCCTTGAATGCACGTGTCGACTGCAAAGCAGCGCCAACGACGCTTGTTCATGCGTCGGCCACCTGGACACACCGCCAGCTGTGCGCCGCGTTGTGTGTCTGCTGCATGCATGGCCACAGACGACCGCGACTTTCGCAGGGACGGCGAGGAGGAGGCCAGGGTGCGCCGCCAGCGCCGCAAGCTGCGGCGGCGGCTGCCGCTGTACGACGTGGTCAGCGAGCTGCGCGCGGCGGCGCAGCGCGTGCACCCCAGCTTCACGTACATGGGCACTGCGCGGCCGGTCGCGGCGGTCAAGCTCGAGCTGTCGTGCCCGGAGCCGGTCAGCCGCAAGCGCTACGGCGTGGCGACGCTCAAGGTGTGCAGGCGGCCTGGCTGCAGCCCGTCTGTGTGTTTCGTGGTGACGCAACTGGGGAGTGCAGACACTGCTTGTGATGCGCATGCGGATTGCTGCCCAACCTCGGACCCTGTCCACAACCGGTATTAAGCTGCGCAGTCAGCACTGTGACATCACCACGTTGCCAGCCACCAGCCAGCCATGTTCTGTAGGGTTGATGGCTTTTATGCAAACTGGCATGTGGTGCTGCTGACTCTGCCGGCTGTTGTTGCGCAGGTGTACACCGGGCATGGGGTGCTGCTGACTCAACTGGCATGTGGTGCTGCTGACTCTGCCGGCTGTTGTTGCACAGGTGTACACCGGGCATGGGGTGCTGCTGACTCAACTGGCATGTGGTGCTGCTGACTCTGCCGGCTGTCGATGCGCAGGTGTACACCTGGCCCAGCGCCAACCAGCAGCACGGCTCGCTGCTGTCCTCGCCACCAGCCTTTCCGTATCAGGCAACACGATGCGCGATGACAGCCTGCTGCTGGGGAGCCTTATGGGTGCGGGAGAGCTCATCCCAGAGTGAGCGCAGCGCCCATCCCAACCCGCAGCACAACAGCTGCAACGGCGGCGCTTCTGCTCACCCTGCTGCTGGCCATGGCGTGCATTGCTGCTGTATGACAGCTCTGTCACCCAGGAGCCACGCATGTGCCGCACGTGTACTGCCTGTCACCCAGGAGCCGCGCATGTGCCGCATGTGTGCTGCCTGTCACCCAGGAACCACGCATGTGCCGCATGTGTACTGCCTGCCACCCAGGAACCGCGCATGTGCCGCACGTGTACTGCCTGTCACCCAGGAGCCGCGCATGTGCCGCATGTGTACTGCCTGTCACCCAGGAACCACGCATGTGCCGCATGTGTACTGCCTGCCACCCAGGAACCGCGCATGTGCCGCACGTGTACTGCCTGTCACCCAGGAGCCACGCATGTGCCGCACGTGTACTGCCTGCCACCAGGAACCACGCATGTGCCGCACGTGTACTGCCTGCCACCCAGGAGCCACGCATGTGCCGCACGTGTACTGCCTGTCACCCAGGAACCGCGCATGTGCCGCACGTGTACTGCCTGTCACCCAGGAGCCGCGCATGTGCCGCACGTGTACTGCCTGCCACCCAGGAACCACGCATGTGCCGCACGTGTACTGCCTGCCACCCAGGAGCCACGCATGTGCCGCACGTGTACTGCCTGCCACCCAGGAGCCACGCATGTGCCGCACGTGTACTGCCTGCCACCCAGGAGCCGCACATGTGCCGCATGTGTACTGCCTGCCACCCAGGAGCCACGCATGTGCCGCACGTGTACTGCCTGCCACCCAGGAGCCGCACATGTGCCGCACGTGTACTGCCTGCCACCCAGGAGCCGCACATGTGCCGCATGTGTACTGCCTGCCACCCAGGAGCCGCGCATGTGCCGCATGTGTGCTGCCTGTCACCCAGGAGCCGCACATGTGCCGCATGTGTGGTGCCTGCCACCCAGGAGCTGCGCATGTGCCGCGCGTGTACTGCCTGTCACCCAGGAGCCACGCATGTGCCGCACGTGTACTGCCTGTCACCCAGGAGCCGCGCATGTGCCGCATGTGTACTGCCTGTCACCCAGGAGCCGCACATGTGCCGCATGTGTGGTGCCTGTCACCCAGGAGCTGCGCATGTGCCGCACGTGTACTGCCTGTCACCCAGAAGCCGGCATGTGCCACATGTGTGGTGCCTGTCACCCAGGAAACCATGCTTGTGCCGCATGTGCCCTTAGAACCGTGCTGCTGCTGCTGCGCCTGCTGCTGCAGGATGGTGGGTGGCAGCGACAGCGACGATGACGGCCGCAACGCCCCCCTGGCCATCCACGACCAGCCAGAGGTCGGCGCAGCCGCAGGTGGCAGTCCGAACGTGGCCGCTGCCTGCTGCCCAGGGTTATGCTCGCCGGCGGATGCTGGAGTGGCGGCAGCTGCAGCTGCTGCTGCTGCCAGCATGCGCGCGGCGCAGCAGTTGGGCCGGCTGTTACCGCATTGGTGACAAGACGCAGCTGCCGCTGCGCATGACGCTGAGGATGCTGGCAGCAGGGCAGCCGCAGGTTGCGGCGCTGTACGAAGGCTGGATGAGCAGCATGGATGCGTGGGGCGGGGTGCCTGAGCGCAGCGTGAACGGCCTGCTGGGAATCATGCGCACAGGTGG
>JACERP010000698.1:0-42035 GCA_014080715.1 Scenedesmus sp. NREL 46B-D3 | reverse complement strand
CATGCTGTGTGCTACTACGCGCTGTGCTGCCCTGCTCGCGGCTTACTCCTGCTCCTGCCTCTTCACTCTGTTGTGTCTTGTTTGAGCAGCCTACTGGCTTCACCAAGCCGAAGCGCATTGCGGACAGGGAGGATGACTACAAGAAGCGGCGCCTGGGGCGGCAGCTGTCACCTGAGCGCAATGATGCGTTCACCATGGGCGACAAGACGCCAGATGCACGTGTGCGCACCTATGCAGATGTCATGCGCGAGCAGATGCTGCAGCGTGAACAGGCCAACACTATTCAGAACATCCTAGACAAGCAGAAGGAGCAGCAGGAGGCCGGTGTGGCAAGAGGAAGCAGCAGCACCTGCAGCGGCAGGCGTGGGGCAGAAGCGGCGAAACCGCTGGGACCAGAGCGCAGGCGAAGGGTGAGCAGGGCCACAGCACAGTAGTAGCTAGCTAAGCCAGTGGTCAGTTTGGCAGCATTGCAACTGCAACAGAGTTCATGAAGCGCTGCTTCAGCAGTGTGGGGTTTGTGTGTTAGGAATGTTCACTGCCTAACTTGCATGTTGCTCAGTTGGAGTTCTGCCTTGGGTTGCAGCTTGGATATAAAGATAGTGACCAGCTATATCTGCCGAGCCTGCGCAAACACCTGTCACTATTGCATGGGCTGATGCTGATGCTGGTGCTGCCGCCGCTGCTTCCTGATCGGCCTGCAGCAAGCGTGCAAAGCCTGATGGTGCCTCAGACTGGGATGCAGTGGAGGCCACACCAGCAAGCAAACCGCTGGGATGCAACCCCAGGCAGTGCACTGGGAGGGGCAACCCCAGCTCCAAACACCTGGGATGCAACACCAGGCGCAGCAGCAGCAGCAGGCGGCAGCAGATGGGATGCCACGCCAGGCGCAGGCCTGGGCAGTGGTGCCACACCAGCTGCACGGCGCAACAGATGGGATGAGACACCAGCAGCGGTGAGTGCAGGTGATGTTGCTAACACAATTGCAAGCAGTCTATCTTCATACTCTGCAGGGTAAGTGGCACGCTGATTCAGCGCTAGTCTGCACGCTCACTGGTTGCCTGAGAGCAGCACCTGGGTGTGTGGCAGCCAATCATACCACTTCTGCCTCACCTGCTGCGTTCACACTCGGTTATGTACTCGCTTTCACCTGCTGTCCTGCTTGCCACCTCGTGTTGAATGTGCCGCTTGCAGGACCTGGGCACAGCAGCCACACCAGCAGCCAAGAAGCGCTCGCGGTGGGATGAAACCCCAGCGCCCGGCGCAGCAGCAGCAGCCTTTGGCGCAACACCAGCAGCGATGGGCGGTGCGTTTGGCGCCACGCCTGCCTTCACCCCCGGCGGCGCAGCGGGGCTGGAGACGCCTGCCATGCCTGGCATGGTTGGCGCGCCTGGCGGCATGACGCCCGACCAGTGGCATGCTGACAAGGCCGCACGCGAGATGTATGAGCGCAACAGGCCACTCAGCGACGAGGAGCTGGATGCAATGCTGCCCGGAGCTGAGCAGGTGCGGGGTGTGGCCGGCGGGCTGGGGCTGGGCATGGTGTTCAGCTGCAGTTGCATGGCATGCATAGCAGCAATGCTGTGCAGTAGCAAGCTTGGTTTTGCGGCCAGGTTGGTGTGCTTCCGGGTAACAGGCCAGGGTTGACGACTGACCAGGCCTGGAGAGCAAGAGCAGCAGCAGGAGCAGTTGCATGCGATGCAGCAGTGTGGCAGACAGCAAGCCTCCTGGACATGTTCTGTTCACAGGGGTGTTGATGTCAGGGCTGCACCAAGCATGAGTTGGTCATGAAGGTTGTGCATGTGCAACGTCTGTTTCAGGCCAAAGACAGCATGGTCAGCTGTTGCCAATTGTGTGATACAAGTAATCTTGTCGTGTGCACCTGTCCCAAGCGCCGCTTCACACATCCTGTGCAATTGCCTCCTTTATTCTCGCCTGCAGGGCTACAAGGTGCTGCCGCCGCCAGCAGGTTACCAGCCCATCTACACGCCAGCTCGCAAGCTGATGGCCACGCCCACGCCAGGCATGTTTGGTGGGGTGCCGGGCACGCCCATGTACAGCATCCCCAGCGAGAGCGACGGGCTGAAGCAGGTGTATGGCGGCGCTGAGATGCCTGAGGGGCTGCCTGAGCTGAAGCCTGAGGACCAAGCGGTGAGCGTGGCTGGCTGCTGCGGTGCTCTTGGGTCTGGCGGAGTGGCGCGTTTGATCGCCAGCTGCATTATCCAGTTGTAGCTCTTCTGCTAAGACGATGGTGCCTGTCTGAAACGCGTGGATGTCTACGTGCCTCTGCTGCGGTTTGTGCCCATTGTGATGCAACCATCTGATGACATGCTTGCGCCTGCCTTGTGCCATGCCGCCCAGATCTTTGGCAAGCTGATGGAGGCTGTGGATGAGGCTGAGCTGTCCGCAGAGGAGGCCAAGGAGCGCAAGATCATGAAGCTGCTGCTCAAGGTCAAGAATGGCACGCCTCCGCAGCGCAAGTCGGCTCTGCGGCAGCTCACTGAGAAGGCGCGCGACTTTGGCGCCAAGGCGCTGTTTGACCAGATCCTGCCGCTGCTGATGACGCCCACGCTGGAGGACCAGGAGCGCCACCTGCTGGTCAAGGTTATTGACAGGTGCGGGCCGCGCTGGTGCTGCTTATCGAGGTGTTGCGGCTGGGCTTTGTTGGTCACGGTGCGAGAGCCTGGGGGTGTTTTTTGGGGTTGTCGGCATGTTCTTGCATGCAGTTTTTGCATGCACGAGTGCGGTGCATGCCTGGCATTTCTGCTGTGCTTTGGGCAGGTTGGTTTCGTTCGTCAGGTGACACCATATATTGTTCATCCTGTGCCATCTGGTACTTGATCTGGTTCGTCAGGGTGCCTCCTGTGTCCAATCATGGTGCTGCTCGCTGCAGCTCACATCTTGTAGCAACACTCGATTGCCATCAGTACGTGGAACAATCTATCATCTGTGCTGTACCTGCCGTGCGCATGGTGTCTCTCCTGCAGGATCCTGTACAAACTTGACGAGCTGGTGCGGCCGTACGTGCACAAGATCCTGGTGGTCATCGAGCCGCTGCTGATTGACGAGGACTACTACGCACGCGTGGAGGGCCGCGAGATCATCGCCAACCTGTCCAAGGCAGCTGGCCTGGCGCAGATGATTGCAGCGATGCGGCGGACATTGACAACATCGATGAGTATGTGCGCAACACCACAGCACGTGCATTCAGGTGGGCGTCGGTGCTGGGGGCAGGGGTGCACTTGTGCAGATGATGGCTGAGCATTGGCTGGCTCATGGCAGTTCAGGCAGCCAGCACCACAGTCGCATGCCACGGTTTGCAGTCACCTGGCATGCTGCAGTCGTGCTTGTGTGTGAGGGCAGCAGCTGTTTCTCACGCCCCTACTGCACCGTTGTGGGGATGCTGACGTGCCAGACCTGCTTGCCTCCTGCCTGCTTGCTTCTGCAAATGCCTGTGACGTTCCCGCAGTGTGGTGGCGAGCGCGCTGGGCATCCCTGCGCTGCTGCCCTTCCTGAAGGCTGTGTGCCTGAGCAAGAAGAGCTGGCAGGCGCGCCATACGGGCATCAAGATCGTGCAGCAGATCGCCATCCTGATGGGCTGCGCGGTGCTGCCGCACCTCAAGGCGCTGGTGGACATCATCAAGCACGGCCTCAAGGACGAGAACCAAAAGGTGCCAGCCAGCTCTGCCCTGGGCGGTGTTTGTTGCAGGTTGATGGGGCGTAGTGCATTGGTGTGCTGGTGTGCTGCAGGTTGTGGGTTCTTGCTGGTGATTGCTGTGTTCGCCGTGATATGCCTGATGCTGAGTCGCCGCCAGGCTCCGGCTGTGTTGCCCGCCATGCGTACTGCGTCCCTGACACCCTGTATCCCTCATCCCTGCCGCGCCTGGCCCCTTCCCTCCACGCCCGCAGGTGAAGACCATCACCAGTCTGAGCCTGGCAGCGCTGGCTGAGGCCGCCTCCCCCTACGGCATTGAGTCCTTTGACGACGTGCTTGAGCCGCTGTGGCGCGGCATCCGCAGCCTGCGCGGCAAGGTGCTGGCCGCCTTCCTCAAGTGCATCGGCTTCATCATCCCGCTGATGGATGCCGAGCATGCCTTCTACTACACGCGTGAGGTGATGGTGGTGCTGAAGCGCGAGTTCCAGACGCCTGACGAGGAGATGAAGAAGATCGTGCTCAAGGTGCGGCAGCGGGCGGCGCAGGGACAGGGTGGTTGGGTGGGCTGTTGTCCTGTGGCAGGGGTGATGGGTAGGAAGGGGGCATGTCATTTGGTGGCAGCTGGTGCATGGCTTCGTCAATGCTTGCTGGGTGCTGCATCACCCGCTGAGTAAGCGGCAGCAAGTGGTTGCCTGCCTGCCTGCTGGCAGCATCAGCACAGCGACATAGATGATGTATATCATACAAACAGGTGTGTAGTTGTGGCGTGGCCGAGCACCCACGCGTCAAAACCTCTTCCGCCTGGTCGCATGGACCCTGCAGGTGGTGCAGCAGTGTGTGGGCACGGAGGGCGTGGAGCCGGAGTACATCAAGACGGAGGTGCTGCCCGAGTTCTTCCGCTGCTTCTGGCAGCGTCGCATGGCCCTGGACAGGCGCAACTACAGGGCGCTGGTGGAGACCACCGTGGCGCTGGCCAACAAGGTGTGTGCGGATTTGGGGGAGTTTCGAAACAAAAGTGGGGCAGGCAGCATTGTGTGCTAGGTTGGATGGGGCACGGTTGCTGTTGCTTGCATCATGTGCGCGCAACTAGGGCTCCGTTGTGCTTGCGGCACGTGCCTGTTGTTGCTGTCTGCGTACATGCTCTGGCAACCGCTGCGGCTGTTCTTGGCATGCTTGGGCAAGTGCCTTCTGCTACTGTTGGACCACCGCCCCAAGCGATTGTCGCCCTTCACCGACCAACGCGCTGTGTCCTGCCCTCCCCCGCCCGCCGCCCCTCCGTGTCTGTCAGGTTGGCGTGAGCGAGATCGTGGGGCGCGTGGTGGAGGACCTGAAGGACGAGGCCGAGCCCTACAGGCGCATGGTGATGGAGACCATCGACAAGGTGGTGACGGCGCTGGGCGCGGCAGACATTGACGCGCGCCTCGAGGAGCTGCTGGTGGACGGCATCCTGTACGCCTTCCAGGAGCAGGTGCGGGGGGGGGGGGGGGCGGCTGCGGGGTGGCTGCAGTGGGTGATCCAGGGGGAGGTCTGGCACAGGACAAGGGGATGAATGGGCAGGATGGGCGGTGGGTGGCATTCATGTTGGCAGCGCATGCTGCTTGCATGGATGACATGCCAGGCAACCACCTTTGCGTCTGGGGGCACGTCGTCTTTGGTGGCAACGCAACTCACATGCCACCGAGTGCACCTGCCTGCGCTGCAGGTTGGCGACGACGCCAACGTGATGCTCAACGGCTTTGGCACGGTGGTCAACGCGCTGGGGCGGCGCGCCAAGCCCTACCTGCCGCAGATCTGCGGTACCATCAAGTGGCGGCTGAACAACAAGGCGGCAAAGATCAGGCAGCAGGCGGCAGACCTAATCGCGCGCATCGCGCCCGTACTGAAGGCGTGCGAGGAGGAGCAGCTGCTGGGCCACTTGGGCGTGGTGCTGTATGAGTACTTGGGAGAGGAGGTGAGAAGCACGGCCCAGGCGCAGCAGGGGTGGTAGTGGTGGCGGCGGAGGTTGCAGCGCAGATGGTGCAGTGCTTCGGCCTGGCAGACTGGTCAGCAAGCAGCCGATGGCGTGCTGCTGGTGCCTGCTGCAGCTGCATCTATCTGGTGTTTTTGTACGTCTGTTTGCAGCTGTGCACACACTCTGCAGTGCCAGCATCATCGTGTGCGTCTTTGGGAACCCGGTGGCTGTGCAAGCCCACTGTCTGAAACGGTGCTTCTGCATCACTGCCCGCGTGCATCACTGCTATGTGCAACGCCATGTGGAGTGCAAGGTGACCATCTCCCTCCCCGCTGCTTGCCCCTTGTCTGCCCGTCGCCCCTCCCCCCTCCCCCGCGCGCGCAGTACCCCGAGGTGCTGGGCAGCATCCTTGGTGCGCTGAAGGGCGTGGTGAACGTGATCGGCATGAGCCGCATGACGCCGCCCATTAAGGAGCTGCTGCCGCGACTCACGCCCATCCTCAAGAACAGGTGAGTGCCCAGCAGACGTGCGGGACAGCAGACAGGGCTGCCTCTGTTTTGGTACACATGCTGCCAATTCACAGTTCTGCGCCTGCTGCTGGTCAGCACATAGTGCTTGCATGCTGAGGCACATATTCTCAACTCTTCTGGCCTGGCTGACTGCTCACTTCGCATCTGCACCTTCCCTCCCCCCCATCACACCTGCCTCCATCCCCGCTGCCAGGCACGAGAAGGTGCAGGAGAACTGCATCGACCTGGTGGGCCGCATCGCAGACCGCGGCGCGGAGTACGTGCCTGCGCGCGAGTGGATGCGCATCTGCTTCGAGCTGCTGGACATGCTCAAGGCGCACAAGAAGGCCATCAGACGCGCCACCGTCAACACATTCGGCTACATCGCCAAAGCCATCGGCCCGCAGGACGTGCTGGTCACGCTGCTGAACAACCTGAAGGTGCAGGAGCGGCAGAACAGGGTGTGCACGACAGTGGCGATCGCCATCGTGGCTGAGACGTGCGCGCCTTTTACGGTGCTGCCTGCGCTGATGAACGAGTACAGGGTGCCAGAGCTCAACGTGCAGAATGGTGAGCGGTAGTGGCTGTTTATGCAGCTCCGCACGCCTGTGTTGGTGCGGGCACTGGGGGACGTCTCTAGGTGCAGACTTGGTAGTGCCACCACACAAACATCTTGGGGGAAGCGCAGCTGTTGGTGACATGGCGCAGCACCGCGGTGTTGGGCAATGGTATAGCTTGGTGTGCTGTTTCTGTCGGCAATTGCAACGTGCACCAGCGCTACACTCTCTTGCTCTCCCAGCCTGACCTGCTGCTCTGACAGTTTCACTGAGCCGCTTGTGCCGTTCTCTGCCTCTGCTGCTGCGCCTGCAGGCGTGCTGAAGGCGCTGTCATTCATGTTTGAGTACATCGGGGAGATGGGCAAGGACTACATCTACGCGGTCACACCGCTGCTGCAGGTGAGGTGGCAACAGCACGGGGCAAGGCGACATGTGGGCAGGGTGATCGGTGCGGTCAGGAGGCTGTTGCAGTCGCCTGCCTGGTCGTCCAGCGGGTGCACCCTGTGACCAGCACAACCAACCGCACCCCACGCACTCGCCGGGCACTGGCGACGCAGCAAAGCCCGTCATGTGTTGTTAGATGGCATGCTTGTGTTGCCCTGTTGCTCCGCTTCACGCTGCTTGCCCGCCATGGCGCCGCTGCCCGCCCTCCAGGACGCGCTGGCCGACCGCGACCTGGTGCACCGGCAGACAGCGGCCGCGGTGGTGCAGCACATGACGATGGGCGTGCCCGGGCTGGGCTGCGAGGACGCGTTGCTGCACCTGCTCAACTATGTGTGGCCCAACGTGTTTGAGGACAGCCCGCACCTCATCAATGGCGTGATGGGTGCCATTGACGGCTGCAGGCTGAGCTTGGGGCCGTGCCTGGTGCTGCACTACACGCTGCAGGTGCGCGGCTGTGCCGGCGGGGCAGCTGCCACTGGCGGGACTGCGTTTGGGATGCGGTGTCGCTGCAGTCGTGCTTAGCTTCATCGGGTCGGTGTTGGTGTACTATCAGTGCTTTGGGTTGTGCTGTTCTCCTAGGGAGGACTGCCTCATGCCTGATGCCAGCTGTGTGTGCACTCGTGGAAGTCAGCATCAACATGCCGACCGCCTGCCTGCCCGCCGCTCCCCCAACCACCGCAGGGCCTGTTCCACCCTGCGCGCAAGGTGCGCCAGACGTACTGGAAGGTGTACAACAACCTGTACATCGGCGCGCAGGATGCACTCGTGGCCTTCTCGCCGCGCTTCCCTGACAGTGAGGACGGCGCCAACACCTACACGCGCCACGAGCTGGACCTGCTGCTGTGAGGCCGGGGCACGGGCGAGGCAGGGGTTGGGCCGGGGCATCTAGCGGTGCTGGACAGGCGCAGCGTGCAGCGCCTTGCTGCAGTAGCAGCAGCATCCAGCCACGTTGAAGGGTAGTCGGGTTGCAGGTTAGTCAGTTGGAGGAGAAATGGGGTGCGTGCGGTGGTGTATGCTTGCAGTCATCTTGTGCGGCTTTGCTGAGTGGTTTCAGTTTCTTGAGTGAATGCTCTCTGCAGGAGGGGGCTGGGGCATGCTGACGTGCTGCTGTTTCTGCACTCGTGGGGCTGTTTGTACATGCATTGTAGGCATAGAGTGCATGTGGAGTTCAAGCGTTTCAAACCCTATTGAGGGGTGCACTTGTGCTTGTTGCTTGTGGATGCAAGAAGTACAGCTGCCTGCTCCTTCCCTGCAGGCTCAGCATTCCAGCTTTTTGCATGGTTTTAGATCACAGGTTTGGCGTGATGGAGGGCCTTTGCGGTTGCAAGACCAAAAGTACCTTGGGATCAGGCTTGGTTGTATGATTAACGCGGCCTGGTGCTTGTGACATGCTGCTTGTTGCTGAGTGCTGGTGGCGCTTCCTCTTAGACGTTCGTGTGGTGTGTTAGCAGGACACGAGCATGTGCGTGTTCACCACACCTAGTTGTATAATCACGTAAAATCTCAAGTAGTTGAGTCACGGATTGGATGTTAGTCAATTACTGATACCAGCAGGCCTGGGCAGGCCGGCAGCAGCAGCGCTGTGGCACTTGATGATGGCACATCACCCAGGTGCAACTGGTGATATTGGAAGTTATTGTACTCTGCGCTGTGAACCTGACCTGCATTGCAGCGTGGCAGGCATGCACCAGCGGTATGGTGTGACGAGTGTGGTTTTGAAGGGACATTCAATGTCATTGCGTGCACGTGCAACTTCTGCAGGTACAGGCTTCTAGCAACCGTAGCAACGACAGAATGATCCGTGCACTGCTTTCCGAGCTTCCTTACAACCGTTCAAGTCGTGGCAGTACACGATTGAAGCGTTCTCGTTTGGTTTCTTGGAGCTTCAGCACGAGCCTGTAGCCTCATGGCGTGCTAGTAGCTGATAGCGGAGAGAGCTTTCGACCGTGGGAAGAGATGCTGGGCACCCCCTATGCTGCGTGCTGCTGTTGTTGCTGCTGAATCTCAAGAACAACCAGCAGGGGAACCAGCAGAGATCTAGCTGCATGGGTCGTTCAGTTAGTCAGTGGGCAAATGGCTATCTTGAGCGTGAGGGCTTGGCGCGGCTGACCATCAGCATCCTGGTCATCACCACTGCAGGTTGCTTAGCATACACATGGGGCTATGCAGAGGTTGGTGCTTGCTGGTGATGAGGCAGCTACATAGCAGCTGCTTGGCAGATTCTCAGATGCAGCAGTAGGTTATTGCAGGAGGCACCACTTGACAGACATGCTGGCACACAACCCCCTCAGTTGTGAGCATCACATTACCACTGCACGTTGACTGTCAGTTTAACACTGGCGACATCAACACACTCGAAAGCAAGGCGTCATTGAAATGCAACAGCGTATGTTGTGACGTGCCCAGGCTGCTGTGCCCCAGCATGGCATCCTGTTGCAGCGGCTGGCACAGCGTCAGCCATGCGCTTGCTCACAGGGACTGAGGTGGCTGCACACTATGGGCACCTTCCTAGCATCATGTTGCATGCTTGTGTGCAGTCATGCAGGAAGTTCAGGCCTGTCTGTGTCTGCCGCTGTGCGTCGTGACGTCCAGGGTGTGCACAACACCAAGACTGTGCTCATAACCAGCAGCAGCAAACCAGCTGTGCCACTGGTGCTGCAGCAGCACACGGTGGTGCTGCAACCTCTGCCAGCAGCAGACGGCAGCAGCAGCAGCAGTCCCCCCAGCAGCAACAGCACGCTGGTAACAGCCAAAAAGGTGCACAGGCGGCGGCCACGCAAGTCCCCAACAGACATGCCAGTGCCACCCCTAGGAGGTGAACCACCATCATTGGAGCAGCCGCAGCAGCAAGAGGAGCAAGCTCAGCAAAGGGTGGCAGGGCAAGGCAGTGCAGCTGCTGCCACAGGGCGGCTTTGAGCTCTGCTAGCAGCACAATGTAGGCACCTGCGGTGGTGGCCTACTGGTGCCTGCAGTTTGGCAGCACAGCAGCGCATGCTGGTTCCATGTTCAGTGGTGCATGCTGCTCGACTCAGCCTGTGTTGGCCGTTTTGTGCGTTTGGCTGTCACATGGCAACAGTGACTCACACCTTTTGCACATGTGCATGATTTCACCATGCTAAGTTGCATGACTCATGCACGACTCATGGACTGTCCAGATGCTTCAATAGTGCAAGAAAAATAGTTCAATGTAGAACAGCTGAACAACAGCTCACTTGCTCAAGATCAGCCAGACTCTTGCAGCAGTTGTGGCTGCGCTTGTAGCAGCAGCAGCCAGCTAGATGTCCATTGGTCCCTGGTGTCACCAGGCATGTCCTTCTTGTGCTGACTGGGTTGAGGTCCTCTGTACCTGGTTGCTGACCATGCGGTGATGCAATTGACTGAGTGCACCATGACAAACATGCAGATCTGGAGCAACTGTAGGTTTGATGCATTAATGCCGTGTTTGAGGCGTATTGACAGGCGTATGTCGTCAGATTCTGTAGTCATACACAAAACCTGCTCATGACTATCCCCTGTGGCATTGATAAATAAATATTTTCGCTTGAAGAAATTTCTTTCTCTTCTTTGGGTTTCTTTGGGAAATTTCTTTCTCTTCTTTGTTTGGAACAAAACAGCGACCAAGCTTGCAGCAATGTAGATACCATTAAGAAGTCACAAGCCCTAAACAAGCTTGTTTATGTTTATGAAGCTTATGCTTCATGAAGTCTTTTGCAAGCATAAATTGTACCACCTACTGCCAATTGTCCAATGTAGCGCCCGCAGCATGCACAATGCCGAATTACCGAATTACCAAAGTAGGGCCCCCTACCAACGCCAGGGGTGGATAATCCGAGGAAAACTCCAGTGAAGAGAGCGGATAATCAACAGGACACCCACCAGGTTATCCTTGCTGCAGTGGGTGGGTAACCGATTATCCGAGGGTAAAAATGTTCGTTTTCGAGTAATCCGCTTTGATATCAAGTACTCACGGATAATCGCTGTGGATATATAGGATATATCCTATATATCCGAGGGTAAAAATTGCGCTTTTTAGTAATCCGCTTTGATATCAAGTACTCACGGATAATCGCTGTGGATATATCCTATACATACTTGACGGGTAATCCTTTTGGGTAGTCATCGTGTGGCGGATTATCTGTCGCGGCCCTGACGGATATTCCGGTACACGCAGGGCATACAATCAGGCGCTGCTAGGGGTCACGCTTTCGTTGCTGGGCCGACATTGGTCAATGTGATCCCATATTGTGGCTCCTTTGATACAATCAAGAAAGTTACACATTGAGAACACCCGCTTTAGAGCCATCATAATGCTGTAGCTCCTGCTGCAGCATGTGATACCCGCTGCAGGCCAGCTGCATTGTTGTATGCTCTTCTGGCTGTGCACCACACACACATACACGTGTGCATGTATGACCTGCAGGGGAACATGAAGAGCAAATGTATGAGCAGCAAGGTGGCGGTCATGGAGACATTATGATTAGATTACTGCATAAACACATGCAGTGTTGCGCACTATCATGAATGAAGGTTCAAAACACCAACCAAGCACAGCAACACTACCAAGCACAGCAACAACAGCGGGCGTCTCTGCTCCCGCAGCACGCTGCCTTCCTACAAACCATGCAAAGTTGGTGTCTGCCACAACCTGATTTGCAAGTACGAGGTTGGTTGCCAACAAGTTGTTAAAGCGTTGCTGCATGCTGCATCCATGACCCGACATACACAGTGACAAACACGCAGACGCACACACATGTGCGAGCTATGTATACATGACTTGCTGTGGCCCACCTGTTCCCCGCCCACAACAGCATCGGCCTCTGACGCCTTGATGACGCCTGTTGCAGCTACCTTGTTGTTTAAAGCAACAGTCTGTACTTAAGTGTTGATCTGCAGCCAGGTGCCATTCTCATCTGTATGCGGCTCAGACTTGACACGCAGCAGCAACTGCTGTTGTTGCTTGTGCTGCTCCGCAATGTTCAGCACCTGCTCAACTGCTGCAGGCACGCGGCACAGCGTACATGTAACAGGAGTCAGCATTAAGCCCCAGCTCTGACAGCAACAACAGCAGCGACCGGGCATGCAACCATGCAGTATGCCACAGACGATACCAAACGCCCAACAGCACAGTCAACCCAACAATAGGGAACAACGCAATCACCTGCATCACCACCAGCTCAAGCAGGCGAACAAAATCCTCGCTACCCGGCCCACCACCACTGCTGCTGCTGGGGAGAGAGCCACGCCCCACTGAGTTGGGGTCAAGCTGGGCTGCTGCTGGGGTGGCACAGGTGATGCAATGCCAGGTGATGCCTTAACTGCATGTGGTGTGCCTGCGCCCGCTGACTCAACTCCACAGGCTGCTGGCTCACCTGTACCAGACGTTGCTGCTGCATTGCCCGGCTGCTGTTGCGTGATCCCCTGCTTGTCCTTCTTCAAGCCTGCAGCAGAAGTGCATGCATGCATGCATGCATGCATAGCAGCAGCAGCAGTAATGAGCAAGATACAATGCTCTGTGCAGCTGCAGTGTCAATATGTAGTGTGGGCAGGAAAGGTGCTGAAGGGTAAACAACCGCTAAGCAACCCTGCGGATGAGACATGCACACAGGTGTAGCATACCCTAGCAGGTACACAACTGTTGCCGCGTTCAAGTCTTCTTCAGCAGTGCAACACCATTGACCATGTTGCAACAACCACATGTAGCATCTCTTTGCTGACTGTACACAGCAGGATATATCACCACGAGCACCACACCCCAGGGCAGCACTCTGCACTACTGTAGTTACACTCGACACCAATTGCGTGCAGCACAAGAAATGAATGTTATGCTGGGTTGCTGCTGCAGGCAAACGCGCACCTGCAGTCCATGCCTACAGCAGCTGCTGGCTGTGATGCCCTGGCACAATTCTGCTGCTCAGCATGCTTGTCGCTGCGGCACACGGCTTGTTGATACACACCCCTTGACGTCTATTCATCATCACCTTGTGTTAAACGCCCAATACAACAGCAGCGGTGGGGCGCGGGGCCGATGGCGCTGATGCTATGGCTCAAATGGGTAATATGATGATGATGAGCAGCGGCAGCTGTCTCACCACCTGCAGCCAGGACTGGTTGCTGTGGTAGCTCCCGCCACGAAGCACACGAAGTTGAAGCCATTGAAACTGATCATTCAAACTTTGTATGCACCAGCTCGCCAGAATGTTGCCTGCTTGCTGCCAAGAAGTGGGCCCCAACGGCTGCTGCCTGGGCTGCCTTCCACCGCTGCCCTGAAGCGAGCATCGGCCTCGATGCTGCTGATCTGCGGAGATTTTGTTCGTTCTTATCTATTCGGCAGCACATCGAAGAGCGTATGCGCCGGGCAGAGCATCAGCAAGGCTGCTGTTCCTTGGTCATGGCAACGCAGCAGATCCTGCTGCGAGCATGGTCATAGGTTGTATTAGGTTTCAAAAACGCTCAAACAACACCGCGTGTACTTCGCAGGGAGTGGTCACCTGTTTGAAGCCTAATGACAGTCTGTCAGTGACAGCCACACCCGCTTGCACCCAGAAGCACCTGAGACCATTCACAAGAACCAGATGTAATGGTGTGAACCAAAGCACTGCATAGCGCCTGGAGTGTGTAGGTTGGTGCTAAACTAAGAACACCCCATCATCATGATGATGACTGACTCCTGGATCCCTACACTCCACATGTGATCACTGGATCTACTGTCATCTGTGCTTAAAGTCTGCAACCATTCGCCATCTCTACAAAATTCTAACTTGGCCGGCAGTAAGCAGGCGTGCAGCTGTGTGGCCTGACAGCGGCTGATGTTGTGCGTAGTGTGCGCTGGGGGCAGCTGTGGGTGGCAGCTGTGCAAATGATCCTTAGGCAACGGTGATCAGCATTGCTGGCTGGCCATTCAGCTGTGTGCTGAATGATGGTCTTGTTGTACCTGTTGCTGCTTTGTACGTTTTGACTGGATTGATGCTGGGCTTCTTCTTTTACAACAGTTACTTATAAATAGCAGTTGGCAGTGAACTTGGCCGCCAGTAAGCAGGCGTGCAGCTGTGTGGCCTGACAGCGGCTGATGTTATTCGTAGTGTGCGCTGGGGGCAGCTGTGGGTGGCAGCTGTGCACATGATCCTTAGGCAATGGTGATCAGCATTGCTGGCTGGCCATTCAGCTGTGTGCTGAGAGTTGATTATGTTGTGCGGCGGCTGTTGATACTGATTAACTTCATGCCAGGCTTTAAGGAGCCTCAGGCCTGTGTTGGGAGTGTACGGTGATCTGCCTTGACTGGTTCACAGGCGCATGTGATAAATGATTATCCGCTGATTACCCGTAATATATCCATCGCTATGAGGGATAGAACCAGTTGATAGA
Source organism: Scenedesmus sp. NREL 46B-D3 (assembly GCA_014080715.1). NCBI lineage: Eukaryota > Viridiplantae > Chlorophyta > Chlorophyceae > Sphaeropleales > Scenedesmaceae > Scenedesmus > Scenedesmus sp. NREL 46B-D3. The sequence continues at coordinate 27,560 of JACERP010000698.1, read as the reverse complement.
TTATCCAACACCAGCACAGGGTAATCACGGTATCCATCAGGTTTTCATCAGATAATCGCAGTATCCCGCGGGTTAAAACACCCCTGGCGTTGGTAGGGGCCACTGGCCCACCCGCAAAGGAGCCAAAAAAATGCAACAGAAAACATGTGCACAGGTGCCAGCTTCCCTGAACTGTGCTACACCGCCATCCATGCTGTAGCCAGCCGCCTGTGTGCTGGCCCAAGCCACATGGCGGCACGAGGTACATGCACGACAACCTGCAAGCCAGGGCTGCATGCGGGTGAATCAAGCCCTTGCATGATGACATCATGCATGTGGCATGCACACGCAGCACACAATCAGTGATTGTCAATCACTAGCAAAGAATCACAGGATGAGCATAGTTCAACAGTTCTTTGCATCATTGGCAGTCACCACAGGTGCAAAAATAGCACACGCACACTGAGCAACTGCTGCACCACCAATATGGCTGCTTGTAAATTGTCGATCCTCGCCCTGTCTCTCCTGCAAATGCCATGTGTGCGTGTACCATCAACGTCGGCACCAGTGCTCTGTTGCACAAACACAGGCGGGAGGGCATCTGATACGGAGTACTGCTTGTTTACAGCTCTGCACTGTGCAGCAGCAGCAGCAGCAGCAGTGCTGGGGTACAGCAGTGCAGTGTGCATGCATGCAACCTTGCACCCTAATCCCAGCTTGCTGGCAGCTTGTGTTGCTCTGCTCTGTATTTATTTGTGCCTCGGATACATATCAAGTTCCGGTCTGCAGACATTCTGGAACAGATCTAACATGCATGGGTTCAGCGGGGGTGACATCTTCAGGCTGGACTGTAGTACAACACCGGCGGCAAGCATGGGGTGTGGCTGGCACCAGCCCACCTCGCTCACACTGTGCTTGTCCGGTGAACTTCAGCTTGCTTCAGGTATATTTTTTGGGGTTGTTTAAGGGCGTGCGTGCGTAGCCTTTGCCTTTGCTTCCTGGAGGTGGAAGTGCTGGTGCCCCTGAAGCGGCTCCATTGGCCTCAACATGCTTCCGCTAGTGCTGAACATTGCGTCCAGCTTCAACATGATGCAGTGGGTGAAGCAGCAGTGCTTGCATGCAGAATAGCCGTTTAGAGGCGTCTGCTGTGCTTGCCAGGCTAGCTTGCTTCACTTGCTCGTCCTTGGTACAGCAGCGTGTTTATAGACAGCAGCTGTGACGCCTACCCTTCACCACTCAGGGTGAGGCGAAACAGGTAGTAGCGCATGTGACATATGCCATGGTAATGCACCAAAATGGGTACATGTTGTACAGCCAGCTCTCTTTCAGATGCCAGTGCACCTTTGCATGAGGGAGGCCGGGTGCTCATCATCATCATCATCATCATCATCATCATCATCATTTGACCGGCAGCCGCAACCATTCCGCTGCACCGCAGCGCAATACTTGCCGCCATTTCATCATCATCATCATCATCATCATCATCATCATCATCATCATCATCATCATCATCATCATCATCATCATCATCATCATCATCATCATCATCATCATCATCATCATCATCATCATCATCATCATCATCATCATCATCATCATCATCATCTTGTTACCCATTCAAGCCATAGCAGCAAGCAGAATGAAGAGGGAGCACAGCCCCATTGTGTTTGCACGTATCATGCGTAGATCATGCAAACCCCAAGCCTTTACAAGATAGCTAGCAACATGCCTTCAAAGCAGCTGACTTGCTCCAGGACCACCCAAACGTGATTCAACACCTTGGTAGATGAAGTAGACATGGCCATGGTCAAAACACTGCACATCAATTGCAGTGGTCAACCCGCGGACCATACACCTACACCAGGTTCCTGGGCCAGTCAGCGGTATTTCCAGTGATGTATCACAGCATGTAAAGCGTGCTGTGCACAGCTGCTCATGGGCAGCAACATCACAATGTTACTCAAGTTTGCATTGTCGGTGGCAACACCTCTAGAGCAGATCTGCTGTTGACACACTATGCAAGGCTTCTGTGCCCCAGCTGTCCAGCTACAACTCACCATCTTGACGTGCTACATCCATTTATGCACTCTGGGTACAACAACAAGCCGGGCCCCGGCTGTCGGACAGATCCTGAACATCACTGCTGTCTGCAGCAGCAGCAGCAGCAGCAGCAGCAGCAGCAGCAGCATACCACTGTTGCTGTTGTTCAACGAGCAGTTCTGTATCACTGGCAATTCTGAAGTCGACATCATGCACTCGATATTGGTACGGTAGATGTGTTGCTGTCTCGTAGTAACAGCTGCGGCAGTTTGTCGTGCTGCAAGCGAGTGCTTCATCACGACAACCATGCACAGGAAGACGCCTTGGCTGTTGAGTGCGTATTACTTCCTATTATTGATGAGCGGAAACCCTTTGCAAGCGGATTCAAGCATGATTTGGTTTCAAGCACGCACGATGCGCATCGTGGCTGGCTGGCTGCACGGCACACCTGCGGCGCAACCTAGGACGTTGCTGGCCCTGCCATTATTCACGCATGTATTTTAATGCGTGCCCTGACAAGATTTGTCGGAGAATGCATGCAGCCATGCACATTTATGGCCTGCGGTTTCTACCGCGGCAGCAGAAACGGCAGCACGTTCTGCCAGCATACAACGGGATGCACTCCACATTTTTTTTTGTTATTTTGCCAGTAGTAGCTATGTGCCAATACTTGCGGATGCCGTGCTTCTGGTCGGTGCATGGCTTTCGCAGCATCTTGCTTAAGCAAGCCGACCAAGTGCAAATTACCACTCAGCGTGTTCGTTTCAACACCTAATTTACATTTCGTAGCTGCTTGGGTTTGCCAAATAGACATGCAGCAAGCCACACCCAGCAGCAGCAACACGCAGGGCTGCTGTCATCCCGGATCCCGGACTGCAGGCTGCAGCCTGCAGGGTTATACGGTGTTACACGCGTTACACGGGTTACACGGTACACGGTACACGGTGTACTGCACGGCATGTGCCCAGCCACGTCAGTAGTCATCACCAGTGCATGCAAGCGGTCTGCCTTACTTCTGGCATGTAAAATGAAGACATACATAAATGAGCAGCAGGCGTCTCACTAACAAGCAGCAACAACAGTTCCCTCCATGGAGAGAGGGTGTAGCTGCTGGCTAGCAGCGCTTGTACAGTCTGTTATGCTGCGGCCGCCGAGGCTGAGCTGGTAGTACCAGCTCAGGTTCACGGGTAAATTATGTGCAACAGGGTGCAACGCATAATAAATAGGCACATGGTATGGTTTGTGATGATGAAGCACAGCAGCAGAGCTGCGCGGGACAGGGCTGTTTACTGATCTTGCCAACACCACTAACCACCCTCTTGAAACCCTATCCTCCTGCTTCATTGAGGTCCCGCTGCAGCTTGTTACGGGTGGTGCAACTATGCGTATACGCACTACGCAGTCAGCCACTTAGATAACACGTGATGAGAACATACCTGTTCACTATGAGTGTGCAGCCCCAAAACAAGCACCAGCTGCAGCGCTTGATGATTGCCAAACCAAATACCAAATACCAAAGTAGGGCCACAGGCCCACCCACTAAAGAGCCAAACAAGGCTCATGGGGTCCCACAACAGCCAAGGAGTACCAATCCAACCAACTCATCCGAGGCCTCAGCAAGTTCTCCTTGTCCATCATCAGCTCCAACAGCAGGTTTCTGCAGCTCAACTTACGGCCAATGCTGCAGTACAACAAGCACATGCGCAGCTGCTGGGAGCGCTTCGTCAGGCGGTCAATGCCAGTTTTGGGTTTAAAAGGGTCTGGGTTGGCAAGTCCTTCCCGTGGTGGACACAGGAGCTGACAAATGCTGTGCAGGCCAGGGTGCAGGCCTTTACACAGTACAGGGAGTCCGGCCTTGTTGCAGACTGGGATGCATTTGATCAGCAGCGCAAGGCTACTGCACAGCTTATCAAAGCAGCTGAGAAGCAGCACAAACAGCGATGCGAGCATGCAATCACTGCAGCGTACAGAGACCGCTTAAATGACGACAGCACGCTTGGGGAGAAGGATATGTGGCAGCTTGTGCGTCGCCTGTGCCCTAAGCATGTCAGCGAGGCCGTGTACAGTGTCATGCAGCACCCCTCAGGACAGACGGCTTCAACCCCTGCAGAAAAAGCAGACGCGTTCAAATGCCATTATCAGCGTGTTGGTAGCCATGCAGCGTTTGCCGCCTCAAACCCCCAGTTCGACCCAGCGCACATGCCACAGGTTGCCGCCAATGTACAGCGGTACCTTCGTGACTCAACCGCACCTCATGCTGCCCCACCCTGCCCGCTGGACTTGCCCATCACTGGCGCCGAGGTTTCTGCATGCTTGCAGCGTCTACGCACAGGCAAAGCTGGCAACCCTGCGGAGGAAGGCATTGTCAACGAGCTTTTGAAGTACGGAGGCAATACAGTTGCAAACATGCTGCTGCAGTACTGCAGCCTCATGTGGCAGCTTGAGCAGGTACATCAGGTGCCGGGGACAGTCGTCAGCATGCCTAAGAAGGGCGATCTGACAGACCCAGGCAACTACCGCGGCATCACCCTGCTCAGCGTGCTCTATAAGTTCTACACCAGCGTTCTCAATCAGCGCCTTACCAAGTTTGCAGAGGGCGAGCAGCAGGAGCAGCAGCAGCAAACACAAGCACAGCAGCAGCAGCAGCAGCAGCAGCAAGGCCAGCAATCAGCACAACAGCAGCAGCAGCAGCCACGCGCAACTGCTGCTACAGCAGCAGCGGCGCCGCTGCTGCACGAGAGTCAGAACGGATTCCGCCCCAAGCGCAGTTGTGCTGACCATCAAAGCGTGCTCAGCGAGGTCCTTAATGGCAGGAAAGCTGAGGGAAAGGAGTCATATGTGTTGTTCGTTGACACCTTCAAGGCATTCCCTACGGTCTGGCTTGATGGCTTGTTCCAGAAGCTGTGGGATAAGGGTGTGCGTGGCAAGATGTTCTGTGTCTTGTACAACTTGTATCAGGGCGCGCAGCGTGTGGTGTCTCATGAGGGTTGCACCACGGATAGGTTCAACTGCGACCTTGGCCTGCATGAGGGTGATGTTATTTCGCCCACACTGTACCTGTTGTTTATCGACGACTTGCTGCGTGACGTGCTTGCAAAGCACCCTGGCGTTACCCTCATGGGCCCCCGTGACGAACCTGCAGGCCAAGTTGTGGCAGCCATGCAGGCTGATGACTTTGTTGCTGTCTGCGGGTCTCTGTCTGAAGTTCAGGCTGTGGCTGCAACTGTTTACAATCACAGTTGCCAGTGGCGCTTCAAGCTCCACAGCTTGAAGTCTGCCGTCATGCATGTGCTGCCAGCAAGACAGACCAGCCAGCTGGTCGACTCCGGCATTGTTTGGAACAATGTCCCTGTGCCTGTTGTATCGGAGTACTGCTATCTTGGCCTGTGGCTCAACAATACCTGTACATGGACCACACATTTTGAGAAGATGCTGGCTAAGGTGCAACGTGTGAAGGGTGCGCTCATGCCAATTTGGAAGAGCCCCAGCATCAGTGTGGAGGTTAAACGCATACTGTTGCTGACGTGTGTCCGTCCCGTTGTTGAATATGGCAGTGAGGTTTGGTTTCCGTCCACAGCTAGGCAACTGCAGCTGATTGACAAAGTGCAGACAGACATCATCAAATGCGCAATGCGCTGTGGCAAGGAGCGCCCATGCTCTTCAGCTCTCTTGGCAGAATGGGGTGTGAAACCGTTACATATGTGGCTTCATCAGAGGGCTTTGGAGTACTACTACAGGATTCAGCGTATGCAGGGCGTTCGGCTGCCAAATCAAGTGTTTACAGCTGAATGGAGGCGCCCTAGTGGTGCTGTGGCGGTGACACCGTGGCACAAGTATGTGCAGAGCCTGCTGTGCAAGTATGGTGTGAATGTTGTGACCGCGGAAGGCAGAGCCAGTGCGTGCAAGAGCCATGTCAACAAGCAGGTCAGGACACTACATGCTGAAAGGATTGCATGTGAAACGTTGGAACACTCCACTCTGAGTCGGTATGTGGCTCATGTGCATCCCACTCATGTTGATGCTATGGGTTTCAGGAGGCCTAGGCCGTATTTGCGTTCAGTGGCAATTCCACGTGGTATTAAATTGCTTTTGCGTGTTCGTATGGGTTGTCTGTGTGTACATGAGCGTACTAGTCAGTTTGGCGGTCGCAGAGCTGACTCCACTTCAGGATGTCCTTGTTGTGGTGCAGAAGTTGAGTCTTTGTCACACTTCATGTTGGATTGCCCTGCTACTTCTGCTCAGAGGGATAGTATGTTTGCTGAGATCAGATCCCTGCCTGGTTGCGCTGAAAAGTTGCGCAGCGTTTTGTCCATGGCTGATTCGTCAATCAAGGTGTTGCGTTTTTGTATCTGATGATATTTGGGGCAGTTCTGGAAGATGTCGGATGGTGTCACCGTGTATTGCTGCTTTTCTTGTCAAGTCTTGGGATGTGCGCAATGCATGCAAACATTTTGGAGCAGTGCTCCCTTCTCTTTCCGCTCCAGTGGGGCGCGGGGCCGATGGCGCTGATGCTATGGCTTGAATGGGTAATATGATGATGATGATGAGGCACTAGTGTCACTTGGGAGCACAGCAAGCGCCATTGCATGTTTGCCTCATGTCTGCATGTTACCAAATGGCATTCCAAATTTGTTTTGACTGGCTCAAGGCTGAGCCTGAGCTCAGCTGAGCAGCTCAGTCAGCAGACAACCAACATGCCTGGCAATGGTAGAAGGACACAGCGCTGCATGCACGCAAAGGAGCCCGTCCACACACGTCCGTGCGCGGCGTATCTACACCCAACCAGCCCGCACCTGTAGCACAATTGCGGCCCATTACCCAACCAGCCCAAATCAATAACCCATTCACGGCGGCCCAAACCTCCGGTTCATATTGCATGAGGACTCATCATCATCATGTTACCCATTCAACCCATAGCATCAACTCCATCAGCCCCGCGCCCTGCAGGCCCAAAGGGAGAGGGAGCACTGCTCCATTGACATACAGCAACTAGGTAGTCTGCAACCAATGCCAGCGTTGCACAATATAATGGCGGATGTTGCATAAGCATGCAGCAACTGGCAACGCCATTAACAGCCTGCCAAGAGCAGCAGCCGCCTGAAAGCTGTTGGCGACTCACAGTTTGGATGTTACACGACGGGAACATCGCCCGTTTTTCGAGCCTCACTCACAGGTGCTGCACCAGCTGGTACTAGTGCGCCTTGTACACGCTGCTGTGGCACAACGCCCTGCTCAGTGCGGCTCTTTTTTGAGCAGCGGTGTGCTGGGGGTGACTGGCCTGCTGGGTGCAAAGGGTGCGAGTTGCAGGCATCTGCCTTGAAAGCTGCCCCCTGCTGCTGCTGCTGCTGCTGCTTGCGCAGCCCCGCCGCTGCTACATGCTGCTTGCTGTTGGGGGTGGCTGCTGCTGCCACAGGCGACTCCTGTTCATGGTCGCTGCTGCGCTGCTCTGCCTCCCTGCCCATGCTCTCAGTGGACTCCTCACTGTCCATCATGCCACCAGCTATGTCGTAATAGGGCGCAGCCTGAAGAACAGGCAAGGAGCGACCACCGCCGCCAGCAGTAAGTGGCACAGTCGATGCCCTAGAGCACTTGTTGCACAGCAACTGCACATAAAGTGAACTTGCTCCAGAACCTCCATTTACATGGCATGTTGGAGAAGCTTATGCAATCAGCTCAGTCAGTCAGACCACAGCGATCATGTACCACTCCACTGACGTGTGTGCACTCACCTGCGGCCGCGGCAGCACCGCCTCAAAGCTGTCGACCGCTGGCGTGGCGTAGTCTGGCGCGGTGAGGTGCAGCACCGCCGCCCGGTTGTGGTAGCGCTCCTCGCCATAAGGAGCAAACTGATGCAGAGCCAGCAGCAGAGCCAGCAGGCACATGTGCAGCCTGGTCAGGCTCAGGGCAGTACCATTCAGGTGTGACTAGCTACTGTTAGCCCTCAAAGAGCCAAGTGCAGAAGAGTTGAGCGCTGCGCTGCGCTGCATGAAGCAGCTGGCAACTCGCTGACTCCTTCATGGGACAGCTTTTCAAGCCGCCTGCACCCCGAAGGTGCACGCAGGTGCATCCGCATGTGATGCCATCACACACAGAGCAATGGATGTTGATACTCGTGCGCACATACCCTTACCTGTGGGTAGTCTGGTGCTGAAAACAATGTGACCAGCTTGCCACCTGCACAACACGTCAACAACAGGCACAGGCGGTTTCTGATTAAGCACCAGAGCTGTGACAAAATACATGGCATGCCCTGACAGGTTATGAGATCATGTGGACCACCGGGTCGTCCTCAACAGAACTGGCACAGTTGCAGTACAGCACCAACCTGCAACATCCAGGTCCATCAAATATCACACACGCCACTGCACACCCGCTGTGAACACATGATTGCTGCAGCATGCATGCACTCTGGTGACATACACTTATATGTGCACTATGTATGGTGAGTGTATGCTGCACTACATATGTTACTGTGACTGCCGGCTTGTGCAGGCTCCAGGCGCTCACTTGGTGTCTCGTGGTCGACCGAGTAGCCGCTGCCAACGCTGGGCATCTTCTGCGATGTTTCGCGCTTGTGCCGTGCATCTGGGCCCTCATGTGACCTGATGATCAGGCACACCCCATTCTGGGACAGGAAGCGCTGCAGCAAGAACATACACGATGCGGACACTTCAGCAAGCACCATCAGAGCTACGCAGGTCTGTTGTCAATCGTATCTCAATGCTGAGGTGTGAATCCCTGTCTCATGTCCAGCGCAGCCTAGTGGGTGCCACGGCGTACCACGGGACGCTGCTAACCCTGGTGTTGCCGCCAAATGTGCGGCATGGCTGCTCACCTCTGTCACATCTGGCCCAAACACTCTGCCCACGCCGCGCAGCTCGTTGTGCTCCATGCCCGGCACAGGCGAGGGGTCGCTCCAGACCAGGTCGCTGGCAATGAGCTGCGCCAGGGAGTGGTCTGGGTCAGGATCCACGCCTGCACAAACAGGCACACACGGGTCACTGGCGCCACCAGCAGCAGCACTCCACAGAAAACAGCACCCTAAAAACGAATTGGCACTTGCAAGCAGGCCAGTTAAGAATTGCAAAGGTCGTGCAGAGACAAAGATTCCTAAGCATATCATCAACCAGCAGGAACAGCTTCTAACTTCAGCAAACGTTGGAGGTGGAGGGTGCTTTGCTGATGGCTGAGCAGCTCTGCAACATGCACAGGCAGTGCTCACCTCCTTTGCCAGCAGCTTTGAGGTCAGCCAGTGTGCCCAGCTCAAGGGCGTCCCCTGCATGGCACCAAGCAGCAGCACCAGCACAGGTTGGTTGGTGGGTTGCTTAGGACAATTCTTTATGCTCAGGTGCGCTCTGCAACAAGTTTGCACTGTTCCTGCTCACCATCGACGTCCTGTATGCACTTGGGGCGTGACTGACCCTTGACCTTGGCTGGTGGCGCCCTGAACAGGCCGCCATGCAGGATGAGCACCTTGCCTTCCACCAGCGCAGCCAGCGGCAGGTGCGCAAACAGCTGCAGCATTTTCTTGTAGATGCTCTACAGGCGCACACCAACGCACGTGTGAGGCATGAATCAAGCAGCAGCCAGAGCAAGTGTTTGTGACAGGTGGCAGAGGCATTGTGGCCTGTCATGTGCATGTGTGCCTGCTTTGCTTGGAAGCCCAGGGCACCCGAGTAGCGGCATCAACCTGTGCGTGTGCTGACACCCACCTTTCCTGCAGTGCCATACTTGGCCAGCACCTCCGCAAAGAAGCCATAGTTCTTGGTGCAGTATGCGCCCTCGTGGTTGCTGCAGAGAAAGTGGCATGTGCATCAGAGCACTTGATCAACAGCTTGTGAGCCACATCATGGGTTTCATGGGATACGCATGATCACAAGGCCACAGCCAGGCGCGCTGACAGGCCTCACAGCCTGGCGCCAATGTGCTGCAGCCTGCTGCATGGCTGCAGGGTCTTGTTGTCCCAGGTAGCAATTATTTCAGTCTGCGTCAAGCTGAGGGTTGTGACACGGGTGCCAACACAACTTGGGGCATGTCTCGCTCTGTTGGTGTGACAGCACGGGTACCACCATGCCAAGTCAATGTGGCATTGCAGCCAAGGTTGACGCTCACCCCCTCAGCAGGTACACATTGTTTGGCAGTGCCCACTTCCAGGCAGCCAACAGCAGCAGCGTCTCCACACCCCAGGCGCCCCTGTCCACATAGTCACCGTTGAAGATGAACACTCGGTCAGCGGAAGGCTGACCATACAGCTCAAACCTGCAGCAGCAGCAGCAGCAGCAACAGCAGCACCAGCAGCAGCAGCATAGGTGCAGCATCACATGCCAGGCTATTTAAGCCAGGGGCACATGCAGTGTAACACTTGGTGCGAGACTCACAGCGCTACGTGTCAGCAGACAGCGGCAGGCTGTTGTGCAGTTGAACAGGTGGCATGCAGAACAATCTGTTTCTGCCCTTGGACTGCAGGCTTAACTATTATAGGGTTTGAAGTTTCCAAAGGCAGAGCTTAGACAAGTAGCAGGTGAACAGTCAGCTTGCAGAGCCTTGCAGGAACGTATTCAAGCGCTGCTCAACTGGTCAACGCTGACCTGACAGTGCTGCACCCATTGTCTGGGTGAAGATATGTATGGTATTGCAGCATAACAACACGTTCTAAATGAACTTACAAGCGGCATAGGTCGATGTACTGCCCGTGCGTATCACCCACGACTGTGACACGCTGCTGTGATGCAGAAGGTTGAACCTGCAGGAAGGAGAAGCAGCAGGAGACAACTGCTGTAAATGATGGGATGTCCAGCTGTTACCCTGGTCGTGAGCGGTAAGGCTTATATGCATCCTGCAGCAGTTGCCAACAAGCACCAGCCAGGCGTTGTGTCCGCCCACCTCCAGCAGGGTTGGCTCTGCATCCAGGATGGCAGAGACCTTGGTCAAGAGTTGCGTCACCAGCTTGACAGGCACCACCTGGCTCAGTGCGCCTGCTCCCCTCCATGAAGCACCAAGCATGCTCTGCTGTAGCTGCTTCACAAAGTCTACGCTGGGCTTGCATCCAGCAGGCAGCTGCAGGGCCTGCACACTGCATGCTGCTTCCACTGCTTCACCCATGGCCGGCACTCGCGGAGTATGCTGATTGACGCAGTAGTTGATGATCAGTGTTAGCACCGGCAACGAGCACAAGTTGGCAGTGGCAGGAGGGAAGACTGACCGTCCAAGTACTGCGAAGCCCTACAACAGTGACGATCTGCTGCGAGCCGAATATTTGAGATTAGTAAATGAGTTTTGCGAAGCCTCAACGATTACACCATTGTACTGCTGTGTCGGACAGTAAAGCCCTGCTCTGCCAGTACGGCCCAGTACTTGCCTATTCCTTGATTTAAAGGTTTAGGGTTTTTGCCGTTTGTATATGCACTTATGTAGGATAATTGCACCACAGCAACGAATGTTACACTGACTCACAAGTGCACACGTTCTTGGTGCACGGATCTGCACGAACTAGGCGCGCCTATGGCGCATTTATGAGACCATTTGATTTGTTCTTATACAACGGCTGCATCATGTATCAAGGCAGGCAGCGACTAGCAGAGTGAAGCTAGGACAGTAGGGCAGCTGTTGCACCTGCATCAACACCTGGCCACGATGTTTGAGGCGCAAGTGGTGGGGCTGCTGCAGCAGTTCCTGGGCAAGTATGTGTTTGGGTTGGATGCTGAGAGCCTCAAGATCTCGGTCTGGCGGGGTGACGTAGAGCTGCGCAACTTGCGGCTCAAGCCTGAGGCACTTGAAGAGCTGCAGCTGCCCATCACGGTGAAATCGGGGCTGCTGGGGCGCCTGACACTGAAGGTGGGCAATGTATGACAGGAAACAATCATCAGGGGCAGCAGGGGGCAGCCAACTGACAGCCAACTAGCAACGCAAGAGCAAGCATACGGTAAAATGCACCACTGCAGGAACCTAGAGGAACTGCAGCAGAGTTCGAGCTTGCTGCAGCAGAGTCATGGCAGCCACCAGCACGCACAGCAAAGAAGTCAGCGCTACCAGCTTGCTGCAACATTACGTGATGCAGCTAGATACACGGAACCAGATACATCAGCACGGGACCAGAAACATGAGCAACCGGCTGCCTGGTGCCCCCGCAGGTGCCTTGGTCCAGCCTGGGCCAGCAGCCTGTTGTGGTGGAGCTGGACAGGCTGTTCCTGGTGGCAGGTCCCAAGGAGGATGACAGCTTGCAGCAGCAGGACGGCAGCAAGCAAGGCAGCCAGCCAGCATCAGCAAGCCCTGAGGAGCTGGAGCGCAGCGCAAAGAGCCAGCGGGTGGCAGCAGCGGAGGCAGCTTGGCTCAAGGTGGGAGCAAGCACCAGTTGTGCAAAAGCAGCACCTCAATGCTCGTGCAGTTGCCATGTTCACTGCATGATGTTGCGTGCGGATGGAGCGGCAGCAGGCAGGGTTCAGCGCTGCGGTCCACAAACAGACACCATCTTCAATTGAAGTTATGCAGCGTAGCCTGTACATGAGATCTGCCTGCAGCTTGCCAGCTGATCCTGCACGGTTGCACTGTGCTGTGTAACATGGAACAGCCACTGTTGCTGGTGCTTATACAGATGCGCGATGGATGGTTGTCGGGATGCGCATGTACTGCAGGACGTAGCGGAGAAGGAGAGCAATGCAGCTGCAGCAGGCGGCGCCAGCTCAGGGGCAGGCATGGGCAGCATGGTGGGCGGCAGGCTGTATGCGCTGCTGGACACCATCATTGGCAACCTGCAGCTGAAGATCACCAACGTGCACGTGCGCTACGAGGACAGCAGCAGCAACCCCGGCCACAGCTTCTGCATAGGCCTGATGCTGCAGGAGATCAGCGCCAGCACAGCCAACGAGGACTGGCGCGCGGCCTTTGTGACGGCAGGTGCACTGCTCACACTGCGCAAGGTGGGTCTTGTGCTAGCTAGCAGATGGTGTGTGGTGGCTGGGGTATCACCATGTGGAGTACTTTAGAGGCGCATGGTTATGGAGGGAGGCACTGATTTTGGCATCAGCACGGCTGTGGCAGTGAGAATGGCAACAGCTGCTAGCTTTGCTGCCTCTTACATGTGCATGCCTCCACCTGACTGGCACACATATGCCAGTGGTACACATCAGGCTATAACTGCAGACATCGGAGCACATGCTGAGGCGTTGCTGCTGCCCACCAGGTACACACATCCATACCAACTGGGGTTGCTGCCTTACCTGTGCCTGCTTGCCCGGCTGTCTGCCCGCTGCCTGCGTCCCGGCTGTGGTGGCCTGCTGCATGCAGCTGGTGGAGCTCAAGTCGCTGTGCATATACTTTGACTGTGATGTGGCGCTGGAAAAGCAGCCACGCGGCGACCTCATCGCCCCGCAACGCTGGGATGAGCTGATGCTGCCCGCGCACCACATGCAGCGGCAGGCACTGCCAAGCAGCTCACAAGCAGCCTGGATGCCATCAGCATCACAGCAGCAGCAGCAGCAGCAGCAGCAGCAGCAGCAGCAGGAGCAGGGTGTGATCACGCAGCATCAGTTCCTGCTGTGTCCAGTTGACGGCAAGCTGCGGTATGTGCGGCGCAAGAAGGATGCCCGACCGCTGGAGAGTGACGCTGGCCAGGAGACGCACCTGCAGCTGCAGGACATCAGCGTCCGCCTGCACCAGCTGCAGTACCAGAGCAGCCAGAAGCTGCTGCAGGAGTTTGACAGATACGCGGCTGGCGTCCCTCACCGCCACCTGCGACCACACTGCAGACCACAGTCAGGTGCGTACTGGCGGCGCCTGATGGTGCTGGGGGGCCTCGCAACTTCTGTGTGATGGTCTAGTGGCGGCAGCAGGAAGAGCAGCTGTGCGTCTGGCATGCACGAAGGGCGTGCACAAGGGGAAGCGGGTGCTAGCATAGCTCTTCATGCAGTTTCATCGTCATGGCCGCAGTCCATGCCAAGCACACTTGCACCCTGCGCTCAGCCAGTTGAACCCTGGTACACGTGGATGCACCCGTGCTTCTGCACCCCGTTTGCCTGGTGCTGCTGCATTCACCCGCTGCTGGCGCCTGCCTCTGCCTGCCGCGCAGGGTCTCGCGCACGGTTGTGGTGGCGCTACGCCATCAGTGTGGTGGTGCGCCAGGCCAGGAGCCACAGCAGCCGCGCCTGGGACCAGGTGGCCATGGTGGCGCGCTACACCAGGGACTACGTGCCAGCCTACGTGCGCTGCCTGCAGGCGGGTAAGCAGGGCGGCGACGCTGCGATTCACAAGCTGGATGGCCAGCTGGACGAGTCCGTCATCCTGCTGTTCAGGCGCATGGCACATGCCAAGTACAAGGCGGCAAAGAAGAAGTTGGCAGCCAGCGAGGCTGCAGGCAAACAGCAGGCGGGGCAGCAGGGGTGGCTGGGGTGGCTGCGGGGCGGCGCGCAGCGGCCCGCACAGGCTGCTCCTGGTGGCCCCGCCGATGGTGGCGCGGCTGAGGCGGACACGTCACTCAGCCCTGAGGAGTGGAACACACTGGAGCAGCTGGTGGCAGAGCAAGCGGTGAGCACCAGCAATCAAGGCAGTTCTGCCTGCAGAACTGCAGGACGCTGATGGCTGCTGCTACATGATGGAATGCTGGGGCACCGCGTGTCCATATTTGCATGGCTTGAGCAGCAGGCCACACGATTCCAGGACGTGCTTCCTCCGCCCTCCTCTCAGCCACTCTGTTGGATTGCCTTTTTTGCTCGGGCGCACTGCAATGAAGGCATCCTTGGGTGGCGACGCCACCACTGACACACCCACCACGGTGTGCTCGGTGCTGCGGCTGGAAGTGGAGAAGCTGGCGCTGGAGCTGCAGGAGGGAGGCGGCCGCCTGATCAGCCAAGCAGCAATGCAGGGCGTTGATGCGCGCGTGGTGGCATACCCTGTCGCGCAGGACATCCTGTTTGCGGTGGCCAAGGTACGGCTAGGAGTGGGCCTCAAACTTGCAGCACAGCAGTTTTCACGTGCCGTGTCATGATTCACGTTGCTTTTGCTTACTCCTTCCCGCGCTGTGTTGCAATGAAATGGACGAAACCTGAGACGTCTGCCGTCCTGCCTGCGCCCTTCAGTTTGGCGTCACCTCTTCCCACGGGCCCCTCATCAGCTCAGGCAGCCTTGCAGCAGCAACGCGCAGCATCAGGCCGGCAGCGGGCGCAGCCAGCCCCGCCATGTCGCTGCGCCTGCTGCGCAACCCCCAGGATGGCAGCTGCGACCTGCTGGTCCAGCTGGCAGTTGCGCCCAGCTACGTGACGTACAACAATGCGGCACTGGCTGAGGTGGCCTCGTTCTTCAAGACTGAGGAGGCGCTGGAGCTCAGCAGGCTGCAGGCACAGGCCGCAGCGCGCACAGACAAGCTGAGGCACATGGCTCAGCTGCAGCTGAGAGCGCTGAGTCAGCGCAGCACGGAGAGCAAGCCACGCATGCGGCTGGCGATGACGCTGCATGCACCCAAGGTGGCTGTGCCAGGTGCGATGCTGGCGGCTGGCAGGTGCAGCAGCGGCTGGTAGTAGTCGGCGCATCTGAGCTGCGCTGCCTGCAGCTGTTTGCATCCTGTTGATGCAAGGCTGCATCGCATTTGTGGGGTGTCCAACTGCTAGCTTCCATTCCTGCTCTCAATCTGCTGCTGCTGCTGCTGCTGCCGCCGGTTGACATGCGGCGAATCCTGCAGACGCCTCCGGCAGCGTCACGCTCATTGCCGACCTGGGCTGTTTCACCATGAGGAGCAACCCACCAGCCAGCCACTCCATGTCGGCAGAAGAGGCCGCCGTGTATGAGCCGTTTGTTGCCAAGGTCGACCACGTGTCAGCATACCTGTTGGATGGCAGCTTTGCCTGGCCCAGCAACAAAGAACTGGCAGCAGCAGCGACAGCAGCAGCCGAGACAGCTGCAGCAGCAGGGGCTGCCACTGAGGCCTCTGCAGAGTCACAGGCGCAGCAGCAGCAGCAGCAGCAGCAGCAGCAGGCTGTGGGGCCTGGTGAGAGCGTGCTGCAGCAGCTGCTAGCGCGTCGTGCGCGTGTGGTGAGCCTGCTGGACCGCTTTGGCCTGGGCGTGGACCTGCAGGTGGCCACCAGCGTGCACCCCAGGTGAGCGCCCCTGCTGCTGGGGCACGGCAGAACATGCTTGGTCTCTTTTGTGTGTTGGTTTGAATGTGCCACATGGATCGGTCATTTGTAGTGGTAGGAAGGTGCATCTGGGTATGTTGCCACAGCTGACGGCTGCACAGCTCTGTCCTCATAGACAGGGGTTTGCTGCAAGCAACGAGCGTGCCTTGTGCCTTTGTGCCGCATCTGTCTGGGCATGGCTTGCATGCTGATCTTGGTTTGTTGCATCTGCTGCTGCAGGTTCCCAGTGTTGCGTGTGGCCGTGACTGCCGGCCCACTAAAGCTGCACCTCAGTCCCTACCGTTACCAGCAGCTGATGACAGTGCTGCAGTCCATCGCGCCAGCAGCACCTGCAGCAGGGCCAGATGCAGCAGCAGCAGCAACCACAATGGCAGCGGCAGCAGACAAGCCGCTCTGGCTGTCAGAGTCGGAGTACTCAGCAAAGGTGAGCGCCCGCGGCTCACGCAGTGATGGGGTGCAATCAAGGTGAGCGCCCGCGGCTCACGCAGTGATGGGGTGCAGTCAAGGTGAGCGCCCGCGGCTCACGCAGTGATGGGGTGCAGTCAAGGTGAGCGCCCGCGGCTCACGCAGTGATGGGGTGCAGTCAAGGTGAGCGCCCGCGGCTCACGCAGTAATGGGGTGCAGTCAAGGGTGAGCAGCTCTTGTTCGCCCCTGCTCAAGACGCACCTGTTACCAGCAGCACTTCACACTCGCAGTGTCAGTTGGTCAATCTGTTCACTCATCACCGGTCATCGACTCACTGCTGCTGCCATGTGCAGGTGTCTGTGCTGACGTGGGAGGGCATGACCAGCAGCGTGGCCAAGTGGCAGTCGCACCGCTGGGTGCATGTGTGGCGGGGGCGGCTGTACCTGACCCCCGGCCGCGATGACCAGGAGGTGGCCGCCAGCCATACCTACTGGATGGCGCACAGGGTGGTGGAGGTGCCGCCGCCGGTGAGCGGGGCAGCGCCGGGGCTGGCAGGGAGCGCGGGGTCGGGTTGGTGCCGTACTGTGACGATGCAGACTTGCGCTCAGTGGCGCAGCCGCCACCACCTGGATGCTGCAGCGTGCTGCACCACAGTTGTGACTTGCTGTGCTGTGCTGTGCTGTGCTGCATGCCTTCCCTGCCTCACCCTTCTTCCTGCGCGCGTCGTGTGCGACGCAGTCTGTGGCTGGCTGTGAGCATGTGGTGGCTGTGGTGCCCAAGGCGGTGCGGGCCGATGCCGCGGCACAGTGCCAGGACGCGGTGGTGCTGCGCACCCCGGACGCGCTGGCCGCCAAGGAGCTGCGCAAACGGCTGACAGCCTCAGCCAGCCAGATGGCTGCAGTGGCGGGGCTGCTGGAGGTGAGGCGGGCAGGGCGGAGGGCGCTGGCAGCAGCAGGGGCAGGGGACCTGTGACGCGGTGAGAGGGTGGCCCAGCAGGAGAACGGCACAGCGTCAGTGGGGATGTCTGAGCGTACCCGCCGCAGTGCTGGTGGACCGCATCCTTCTGCTCTATTTTCTGTTGTGCATCGCCAAGCAGTGGGCAGCACCATGTAGCTGTGTGCTTGGTCAACCTGCTTAATCCTGTTACGCCGCTACTGCTGCTGCTGCTGCTGCTTTTCAACCGGGTGGTGTTTTTCTGGAGCAGCTGGGGGACGCTGAGGAGCAGGATGCTGCCATAGGTACAACCAAGGACGTGTTTGATGAGCTGTTCAGCCACCAGCTGCTGCTGCAGCTGTACGGCAGCATCAGCGAGGTGTCGCTGCTGATTGGGGGAAGGGCCCCAGTCTGCTGGTGGCCGCCAAGCAGCCTGGACGCGCTGCCCAGCACCAGCAGCATCAGCGCCGTTGACGGCAGCGGGTTGGGCGGTGCAGCTGGGCCTGCAGCTGCCCAGCAACCAGTGGGCTTGGCATCAGCAGATGATGTCTTGGGCGCTGGCACCAGCGGCTCAGCCAGCAGGCCCGCTTCACCTCTGGGGGATGTGCAGCAGCAGGCAGTGCCCTCTGCGCCGGCAGCCGGTGCAGCAGCTGCTGCGCTGCAGACAGTCAGCTCAGCAGCTGAAGATGTTGGTGGGGGCAGCAGCAAGCCGGCCATGCTTGTGGCGCTGCAGCAGGAGGTTGACCTGGTGGCCGTCAAGTTCCAGGGCGCCCAGGTTGGCGTGAACCTGGGTGGCGAGGGCTTTGTGGCTGAGGTGGCCATGGCTGCACTGACCATGGACGACCTGCTGGTGGGGGCGCGCTGCCCTGGCAAGGCTCACATGGCACAGTCCAGCGTGAACTGGGAGCAGCAGGAGCGAGAGAAGCAGCAGCAGGAGCAATGGCAGGCAGCTGCTGCCGCTGAGGGTGCTGGTGCTGCACAGGCGGCAGGTGGCAAGGAGCCTGCTGTGGGTGCTGAAGGTGAGTGTGGGCACAGCGCAATGGAAGGTGCACAGGATGCTGTCAACGGCAGCGCGGCCGGCTGTGTTGGTGGCAGCCAGCAGGCAGCACCTGCAAGGGCGTGCTGGGGTGAAAGCTGACCATCTGCCTCAACCTGCAGCAAGTGCACAATGTACCGCGGCGAGAACGTTGGCTGTGTCCGTGACTGCTTGTGATGCTGTTGTTACTTTGCATCTCTGCAGCTGCAGAGGCTCCTCCTGCCCCCGTCACGCCCAAGCTTCGTATAAGTGTCAGCGGGAGTGCAGTGCCAGACACAGCCACACAGCCAGCTGCCGCTGCAATCGGTCCTGCCTCGCCCACCTGTCCTGGTGACGAGGAGAATGACGAGTTTTATGACGCTGAGGAGGGCGACCCTGGCACGCCTCAGGGCTTACGGAAGCGGCGGTCATCAGGCAGCAGCAGCGGCACGCTCACAGCCAGCGCATATGATGCCGATCCTGGCAACGATGAGCCTTCTGCCGCTGCCGCGGCCTCCGCAACTACTGGCAGAGATGCAGCAGCAGCTGATGCTGCAAGGGCTACCTCCGTCCCCTCCCATCAGCTGGCTGTGGGCTCCCACCCGCTGCCACAGCTGTCTGCATCTCTGTCAATGCTTGATGCTGCTGGGCTGGATGTGGATGATGCCAGCTGCATTGCAGCCCCCTCCTTTGTTGCTGCCATGGCTAGTTTCAGCCAGGCCAGGGGCACACTGCAGCTGGGCAGCAGGGGCAGGGACGCTGCAGGCAGCACGTCAGGCAGGGCAGATACGCCGCCACCAGGTCCACTGGCTAGCAGCGAGGACGCTGCTGGGGCTGGTGATAGTGGGGAAGAAGAGTTGGTGCGGCTGCTGTTTGCGCAGTACAGCCCCAACAGCAGTGGCTACAATGGGCTTGATGTTGAGATGGCGCTGAAGCTGTCCACGCTGGTGTTCTACTGCAACAGGCCCACCGTGGCTGCGCTGATGGTGCTCGGCACGGACCTGGCCGCAATCAACGCAGCACTGGCTGCACCAGCAGCAGCACAGCAGCAGGTACAGCGTCAGTGGGTCCGTGCGCATGTGTGTATTTGTGATTAAGCCATTCTGTATGCTATCCCGTACTAGAGCGCTGGGTCTGCACAACCAGTAGTAGGGTGCTGCAGCATAGCATAGGTGCAGACAGGGGCATGCACTGAACCACTGCTACTTGCTGAACAGTGCAATGTGAGCCGTCCTGTGTTGCTGAGGAAAATATGTTTGTCATTGTTGTTTGTACTTCTACCATCCCTGCAGGATGCCAGCGACGCAGATGCTGCTGGCGATGCTGCCACCACCGACAGTGAGTCTGTGAGCGACATCCAACTGGTGCGCGGCGGCGGCGAGCAGCGCACCCTGTTCAAACTCACTCTGCAGGTGAGGGCTGACTGGCCAGCACGGTTGAACGTGTGGTGGTGTTGCCCAACATGCTCACGTGTTGGCGCACCCTTGAACTTTGAACAATGGTTGCTGTGCTCACTGTTACTTCTTTGACGTAAAACATGTCTTGACAGTCAATGCACCGCCGCGCACGGACCTCACTGTCTAATGCTTTGCTCCAGTCGGTGGGCTGCAGCCATGACTACGCCCTGGGTGCGCCCATCATGCCTCATGCGTGCCTCTGTCCACACTCACACCGCTTGCCCCAGGTGTCCAAGGTCGAGCTTCACCTCAACTATGAGGGTGACGTGGCCTACCCCCTGGCTGTGGGCTGCATGCACAACTTCACGCTGGAGCTGGCTGTGCACCCCTCCACGCTGCAGCTGGCCACCAGCCTGGGCAACCTGGTGGCTGAGTACGGCGCGCTGCCGCCCGGCCACCCCAACAGGACCATGGTGTCGGTGCGGGATGCGCAGGCGGGCAGCCTCATCGAGGTGCTGTTCAAGTGAGTGGCCCCGGCTGCTCAAGGCACGTGAAGCTGTTTTTGGCACTGCACCGGGTGCTGGACGGTGTGCGCGTCCAGCATCTTGCAGCGTTACAGTTGAGGAAAACAGCCCGTCACAAGTGCTGATGCTACCTGAAGCAGTGAGGCGTCAGGCCAGTTGCTGACCTTGCTCCCTCCCTGCCGCGCCGCTGCTTGCAGGATGCACTCCCTGGAGGAGTCGTTCAGTGAAGGCCGCGTGCCGGGCGGCATGCAGTTCATGAGCGTGGTGACCCGGCTGTCCACTGTGCAGATCGTGTTCATGAACAGGTTCATGGTAGAGTTCCTGGACTATCTCGCAGGTGGGTGCGCAGCAGGGCTGGGGTGGGATGCACGAGTGTTGTGGGAGCCCGCTTTGGGCAGCTTGTGCTCGGTGGCATCATGGCTGTGCTCAGGGTGCATGCCACTATCCCCAAAAGTGCGTGTCAGGATCATCAGTTTGCTGGCAACGGCACTGCATGCACAGGTGGTGTGCACATGCTCAGGAGGTGGTGTGCACTCTGCTGCAGCTGCAATGCATCTGGCTTTGTCTTCAGTGTTGCCAACTGTGTGGTGCCCTGTTCCGTCCCTGCTTGTGCTGCAGCAATGCTGGCCATGCAGGCGGCACCTGTTGCAGCACCACAGCCAGATGCAGGGGATGCTGCAGCGCAGGGCAACGAGCAGCAGCAGCAGCAGGGGCGAGATCGCCAGACCTCACAGCCAGTTGCTGCTGCTGCAGCTGCTGCTGCTGCGCGTGCAACAGGCCAGCCAGCCAGTGCTGCTGCATCCAAGCCGATGGTGCTGCTGCTGGACGTGAACCTTGATGCTCCCGTGCTGCTGCTGCCGCTCGACAGCAGCAGCGAAGACAGGATTGAGGTTGACCTGGGCACGCTGCAGCTGTCCAACCGCATCATGTGGGAGATGCGCACCGAACAGGACAGCCAGAAGCTGCTGATGGTTGAGCTGCAGGTGCGGCGCCGGCGGTTGAGATGAGCGAGAGGGGATGGGAACTACAGCGTGGCATGGTCAGCGTGCATCGCCTTGCAGGTGCCAGTGGTTCGACTCGCGGCTGCCTGCACCGGGAAAGCTCCTTCGCTCAAGTAGCTCGCCATTCGGCAGGTACCTCAATGCTGCCCCTTGCTGGTTGCTCACCTGCATTGGGCGAGCTCCTTCGCTTATGTAGCTCACCGTTCGGCGGGTACCTCAATGCTGCCCCTTGCTGGTTGCTCACCTGCGCTGCGTGGCCGTGTCGCTGCAGATCACGCTGCAGAAGGTCAGCGGCTGTGTGGTGGAGGGCGGCGTGCGGGGGCGCAACGTCATCAGGGACATGGCAGGGGGGGTGCAGGTGGGGCTGCGCCGCGCCCTGCTGGCTGAGCCGCTGCCCCTGCCCCCATCACCACAGCCGTACACGTGCCCAAGCTGCGAGCGTCACTGCTGGACAGCGAGTACGCTCTCATACTGGCCGTGATGGCAGGCAACTTTGGGGAGGCTGCTGACCTGCCACGCAACATAGCCTGGCTGCACCAGCAGCTGCTGACGGACAACATGGCAGCAGCAGCATCTGCAGCTTCCTCGGCTGCTGTTGACAGCGCTGCTGCCTCAACAGCACCTGCTGGTGTGAATCTACAAGGTGACAGTGTAGGCAGCGCCCCCGCATCAGCAGCTGCTGGTGCACAGGGTGCTGAGTCGGATGCTGCGGTGAAGCGTCAGGTGGTGGCGGACTTCTCCTGCACGGCCAGCAGCCTGCTGGGTCTGCTGTGTGACCTGACCACCGTGAAGACCACCGTCAGCATTGGGCAGGCGCAGCTGATGCTGTACAACAAGCAGCAGCAGGGCCTGCCGCCCAGCCCGCTGGGCTCAGCCGAGTTCAGCAACCTGTGGGTGGCGGTGCAGCTCACCCAGGCTGGCAACATGCTTCTGTCCCTGTCGCTGCCCAGCGTGTGTGCCAGGGACCTGCGGCCTGGCGTGCCCAAGGTGGGTGGACACACCAGGAGGGCCGGCAGCATGTGGGCTGCTGCCAGCAACCGAGACAAGCAGACTGAGCTGGGTGTTTGCATCATGTAGGCCAGCCCTTGGTGCTGGTGGGTGGTGCAGCTCCCACGTACGTTGATAGTTCTGCGGCCGCTGCTGCCAGCACTTCCCAGACAGCATCGCTTGCAATGCTGGAACCTGTTGGCACCGTCATGTGCTGGCATCAACATCATGCTGGCTCCACACGCGCTCGCCACTGCCACGCACAGGAGGCGTCACTGGTGCTGTCAACAGCAGAGATTGGCGCCACAGCCAACCTGGGCACCAGCTTGGCAGGGACAGGGGCAGCACCCCTGCCTGAGGCATGCCCCGGCCAGCAGCCCACCAGCAGCACAGTCGGCGGCAGCAGCAGCAGCAGCCCGTCAGGCCTGCTGCCGTCACTGCTGACGCTGGAGTACAGGGTCGTGAACAGCATCGGCCCGCAGCCTGTTGCAGCGATGCAGGTGCGGCTGCAGCGGCCCACCCTGGTGCTGGATGTGGGCTTCACCATGCGCCTGCTACACTTTGTGGCGCCCAGCGCAGGCCTGCAGGGCCCCACGCCCCGCCCGTATGACAGCAGGGAGCTGCACCTGGGCCCCCAGCGGCACGCAGCACGCGACCACCTGTGGCTCAGCCCGGAGTACCGGCTGATTGCTGACGCGCCGGGGCTGGGCGAGGCTGTGTATGACGGCCAGGGCCACGCGCTGGTGCTGCCAGAGTGCGTGCCAGCTGTCGAGCACGTGCCACTCATTGTGGTCGGGCGTGGTAAGACGCTGCGGCTGCGCAACGTGCGCGTCATCAACAGGCAGGCTCTGGCTGGTGTGCTGCTGCTGGGCCCCGGCGGGCGGCTGCTGGCTGAGGAGGCCGACGGCGTGAGCTGGCACGGCCCCGAGGAGCTGCTCAAGCTGCGCAACAAGGCCAGCAGGTGCAGGCAGGTGCAGGGTGCCTTGCATGTTTAGTGGCTCGTGTTTGCTGGTGAAGCCTGCGTGTTGTGGATGGTGTGGCTCTGTGGTTGCAGGTGGTGCATGTCTCGGTGTTGGCTCATGCGTGAATGTTTGTTGCTGGTGTGTGCCTGCTGAAGGAGGCACATGTCATTTGTTCTGTTACTGACAGGTAATGCAGGTGTGGCTGGCTGTGACATGCGCATGCCTGCTGTCATCAATCTGTTGAGTGCTGCAATCATTATGTATTTTACATTTGCCCACCTGACTGCTGCCTGCAGGCACATCTTCAGCCGCAAGGGTGCTGGCAGCCACTCTGCACATGGCCAGCAGCCAGCACCCCCGCCAGCAGCAGGCAGCATGGACATCAGCCTGCATGCAGTGGGCGCTGCAGTGTACCTCATCGATGCACACACAGCAGCAGAGTGGCCGCCAGTGCAAGAGACACCTTCTGGCAGGGCGTCTCCCGCTGCTGCTGGCACCAGCATACCTGTCAGCAGCGAGCCGGGGCAGCGGCCCAGCAGTGCTGACAGCAGCAGCGGGGGGTGCTCAGGGTGCGGTGCAGCCGAGGAGGCGGCAGAGCAGGAGGTCAACGACCTGCTGCAGCCTTGCGAGAGCGCGAAGGCTGGCGATGTTGAGGGTGGCAGCAGGCGTGGTGCTGACATGCTGCGCATGCTGGGGCTGTACCTGGACCTGGGGCTGGAGGTGCACCTACAGGTGGGTGGGGGCCTGGGCTGCATGTCATGTCTGTCGACAACAGCATGTGAGAGCAGCACCAGCACTGCACTTGAGCTTGCATCTGCGGGCATCACAAGCAGCGTGTGCATGCAGGAGCTGTTGCAAGCCACTCGTGCCGCTGCCACCGCTGCTGATGCCCGTGTGAGTGCAGGGCAGCGACTCCCACATCACCACGCAGCTCAAGGGCCTGGCCATCAAGGCGCAGTCCAGGCTGCTGGAAGATGCAGCGGGCAGCGCGCCCAGCCCTGGCGACAGCACGGGCGCACACAGCGCTGCCAGTTCCCGCCCGGCCAGCTCCTCCCTGGCCCAGCTTCCCCCTGCCAGCTCCCCCCTGGCCCAACAGGTGGCGATCAGCATCCTTGAGCCGTGCGATGTGCGCGTGGTGCTCAAGGACAGCCGGGCCGTGCAGGACGTGGCGCTGGACGTCAGTGCGCTGCAGCTGCGCATGTCGCCGGATGTGATGCAGCTGCTGCTGCACCTGCAACAGGTGAGAGAGAAGACACTGCTGCCAGGCTCCTGCATGTAGAGATTGCAGCGTGCGTCAGCACAGGCCCATTCGTCCAGCGCATGGAGGACTGCAGCAGCTTGGTGCCAGCTGCTCCTGACAAACAACCCACCTGCTGCCTGAACCGCCGCCCCTGTGTTGACTGCGTGGTCTGCCAGGTTGTGATGGAGCCGCTGGCTGTTCCTGCTGCTGACCAGCCGCTGGTGCGTGTGGAGCGCTTCGGCTGCCTGTGGAGCAGCCACAGCCTGCCCGACTGCCCCGGCACTGCTGGCCTCAGCTATGCCACTGCGGGCGCGGGCGGCGTGGATGTGGTGGGCAGCGACAAGGGCGTGACGCTGTGGCGGCCGCAGCCGCCCGTGGGCTACGCCATCCTTGGCGACGTGCTGTCGTCAGGTGGGCGGGACCACACGCCGTGTGGCAGGCCTGACAGGCGCCCGGATGTGCCATGTAGCTTGCAAACACGACCTGTCATGTTGTGCGTGGTCTTGTACAAGTCAGCATTACTTGTGTCAGTCAGAGCCGTTTTCAGAAAGAGAGAGAGAGTAGTTGCACGTGGGTCCAGTCACCATCTGAGAAGGTATAAGCCACCCTGAAATGAGCACGGTGTCACCGCGTGACAGAGAAAAGATGAGCGCACAATGCAACAGTTGTGTCCATCCAGACACATGCAAAGTCTCTCAGATTATGCATTACTCGTGTCAGTCGGAGTCTTTGTGCACGTGTCTCTGGCGCAGCTCACAGTGATATTTACCTGCTCTGTGCGCGGC
This sequence comes from Scenedesmus sp. NREL 46B-D3, assembly GCA_014080715.1. Lineage (NCBI taxonomy): Eukaryota > Viridiplantae > Chlorophyta > Chlorophyceae > Sphaeropleales > Scenedesmaceae > Scenedesmus > Scenedesmus sp. NREL 46B-D3. Next base: position 2,169 of record JACERP010000698.1, on the reverse strand, counting down.
TGCCGCGTCTGCGGTCCTGCCACATTGGTGCACTGCAGGTCACAGCCAGCCTGACCACCAGGTGGTCGCGGTGGCCATCAACAGCGGCCTGGTCACCTACCCAGCCGGCTTCAGCCTGGCCTGGGAGTCGCCAGGAGTCAGCCTGTGGAGGCCGGTGCCGCCGCCCGGCTACGTGGCAATGGGCTGCATCGCCTCGCTGCACCCTGCTGCTGGCAGCAGCAGCCGCAGCTCTGCTGCTGGTGATGTGCAGCAGGCTGCAGCGCCGGTGCCTCCGCCGCTCAACTCGTGCGTGGTTGTGGCGCGCCAGGTGGCTGTTGAGGCGCTGCTCGCAGAGTGCATGCTGCTGTGCACCAATGGCAACCTGTGGTGCATCCAGAACAGCTGCGGCACATTTGAGGTGGCACCCCCGGATGCGCACAAGCCACAGGTGCGCAGCCCACCCCTGGGGAGCGTCATGGTGTTGGGGAGGCGGTGCAGGAGAGAGCCCCTGCCATTGTACGCTGGCTGGAGCAGTAGCAGCTTCTGCGTCTTGTAGGTGGCAGGCAATCTGGTGCCGCCCACACAGTGTCGAATGTTGCCAGGGATGTGGTTTAGCTGTGCTGCCGGTGCCACACTGCGAGTGCAAGTGCCACACCCTCACTTGTACCGTCGCTCGTTCTCCCGCCCTCTGCTGCCAGACGGCGCTGTACGACCTGCGCTCACCGCTGGGCATAGCCCCAGCAGCCCTCAACCTTCTGCAGCAGCCGTCACCCAGCAGCAGCAGCCTGCAGGGCACCAGCTCCTTCAGCTACAACCCACCACCGCCCAGCTTGCAGGCGGCACGCGTGTTTGCTGCACAGCGTGCTTCACTGCGTGCCAAGGTGGCAAGGTCTGGCCAGGTGAGGGAGCGCGGGCCAAGTGCAGCTGTGTGCAGCAGCCGCCCTGAATCTCAACACATGCCCAAGCACCCTGCCAGTTGCTTGCTGTCTAGCACTGGGCACAGTCCACCGCGCTCTTGCGTACAACACAGAGCTTCCCTTCCAGCTCTTGCTCTGTGCAGCATGCCACCTGCTGAGTGTTGCACTCGCTGCTGCAGGTGACGAGCACTGTTGAGTTCGGCCGCATTTGGTGGGACAAGCACGCCCGGCACCCCTCCATGACCAAGGTCAGCTTCTGGAGGCCGCTGCCGCCCCCCGGCTACGTCATCCTGGGCGACTGCATGGTAACCGGCATGTACTGCCCGCCGCAGACGGTGCTGGTCATGCGCGACACCGACCCCTCAGAGGTGGTGGAGGGCCGGCCCGCACTGCTGGCTCGCCCCATCAAGCTGCTGCAGGTGAGGGCATGCCCATGCACGAGTGACACTCAAAACGTAGGAAGCCAGTAAGCAGCCTTCACTGATATGCTGCGGTTTCTTGCAAGGTACACATCAGCTTGCCAGAACCGGGAGCAGTGCCTGATGTTGGCATCAACTATGCGCTCCTCAAGAGCTGCCGTTGATGTGCGCGCGTCTGCTGTGCACGCTGCCTGCAGGTGTGGCAGGACGGCCACAAGCGCTCCCGTGGCGACCCCAACTACCTCACACTGTGGAAGCCCATCGCCCCCGCCGGCTATGTGTCCATGGGCGTGCTGGCCGGTGTGGGGCCGCGCGAGCCGCCAAGCTACAACCTGGTGCGCGGCAGCACCGCTGCGCCGCCCATGCTCTGCAGGCATGCTGGCGTTGTTGCTGCCTCCTGCCTGCCTGCCTGCATCGCGCATGCTGTGCATGGGGCGTCGCTGTGCAGTGCCATGCGCTGCTTCTTTGCACGTGTCTTACCAACCCTGTGCTGCATGTGTGCCTCGTGTGCCGTGTTTGTGCTGCGTGATGCTGCAGGTGCGCTGTGTGCGTGCAGACATGGCCAGCCGTGTTGACCTGCAGGCCAGCTCGCCCGCGCTTATCATCTACCCCTACAAGTCCCGCCCAGCGCTGGGCGGCTGGGTAGCTGACGAGCGAGCGTCCTCCTTTGTGGTGGTCAGCCATGACGGCAGCCCACAACTGCTGGAGGCGTTCAAGCTCAAGGAGCTGGACGAGGCAGGCACGCAGCAGCAGAGCGCTGACAAGGCCACCCAGGGTGAGCAGGCAACAGGCAGGGGGCGCGCATGCCACGCCGCGCTTGCAGCAGCAAGCATGTAGTAATCACAGCAGATGTG
>JACERP010000697.1:0-42055 GCA_014080715.1 Scenedesmus sp. NREL 46B-D3 | reverse complement strand
GCAGCATGTGTACGTGCAATGTGCGTTGTTGGTTGAGCGGCGCGGCAGTGAAGCGTTCACTAGCGTTGGCGTTGGCGTTGGCGTGGGCGTTGGCGTTGGCGTTGGCGTTGGCGTTGGCGTTGGCGTTGGCGTTGGCGTTGGCGTTGGCGTTGGCGTTGGCGTTGGCGTTGGCGTTGGCGTTGGCGTTGGCGTTGGCGTTGGCGTTGGCGTTGGCGTTGGCGTTGGCGTTGGCGTTGGCGTTGGCGTTGGCGTTGGCGTTGGCGTTGGCGTTGGCGTTGGCGTTGGCGTTGGCGCGTTGGCGTTGGCGTTGTTGGCGTTGGCGTTGGCGTTGGCGTTGGCGTTGGCGTTGGCGTTGGCGTTGGCGTTGGCGTTGGCGTTGGCGTTGGCGTTGGCGTTGGCGTTCGTTGGCGTTGGCGTTCGGCGTTGGGCGTTGGGCGTTTGGCCGTTGGCGTTGGCCGTTGGCGTTGGCGTGGGGCGTTGGCCGTTGGCGTTGGACGTTGGCGTGTGGGCGTTGGCGTGGCGTGGCGTTGGCGTTAGGCGTTGGGCGTTGGCGGTTGCGTGGCGTTGGGGAAACGAGTGGCGGGCTGCACGCATTGGTACATGGCTGTTGTCTGATGGCTTACCGCCCTTCCTTCTGTAAGAGCATAACATCATCATCAGCTGCAGCAGCATCTAGGACTCTTCTGGTGAGTACGTGCATGAGGTGAACTTTAACGTGTGCAAATCAACCCAACTGGTCAACCTTTGAGCCTCTCGTTGGCGTCCTGAATGGGGTTCCCACTCCTTGTTGGGTGGAGCATGTAATGTAATGTAATGAAATGTAATGTAATGTTTAATGTAAGTATCCATGCACTTACACCAGACCTTTGGGCCAGTCAGCTGCATTTCACAAAACTTACCACATCATGAGAGGTATGTTATGCATTACTAGCCTGGCAGCACGACTGCTTATGGGCAGCATTGTACTTATGTCATTTCTGAAGTTGGCACTGCTGGCGGCCACGTCTCTGCCATCATCATCATCAGTTCACCCATTAAATGGTGATAGGATGATGATCATCATCATCATTTTACCCATCTCTGCTGATTACCCTCTATGCCGCATAGCCATGGCATGGCTTCTTTGCCCCAGGCACCCAGCCCCAACGCATCATCCTGGCGTGCTACCACTGTGTAGTCACTGTGGCTTCGACAACCAGCCGGGCCAGATCCTCAGCACCACTGCTGTCTGTAGCGGCAGCAGCAGCAGCAGCACCACCACCAGCAGCAGCATACTGCGCAGCAGCAGCAACAACAGCAGTACACCACTGTTGCTGTTGTTGGAGGAGGACTGCATCACTGGCAATGCTAACCTCGAGCAAATTTATCAGAAAATTGTTACGGTATATACCGAATATGTGGTCTGCTGTCTCGTAGTAACAGCTGCGGCACTTTGTCGTGCTGCAGGCGAGTGCTTCACAACGACAACCGTGCAAAGTAGATGCCTTGGCTGCGGAATGCATGTGAGTACCTGATAATAGTAAGCGGATACCTCTTGTACGCGATTTCAAGCATCGTGGCTAGCTGACTGCAAAAGTCAAACAGTTATCACCCAGGGCCTGCACGGCACACCAGCGGCGCAGCCTTGGAAGTTGCTGCTCCTGCCATTGTCCACGCAAGAATTTTGACTTTGTCATACCAGCATACGTTCTTAAAGCATGAATGCTGCCGTGCATGCTGTTATGGCCTGCCGTTTCTATCGCAGCAGAAACAGGCGGCACTTTGTGCCAGCACAGAACGACCTGTGCTGAAATTATTGTTTCCATATATAAGCATTAGTACTGTTCCACTCCGTCCGAATGCCGTGCTTCTGTTCGGTGCCTGGCTTTTGCAGCATGTCGCACTGCAAGCGGACCAAGCTGCAGCTGCGAACGCTCCTGCGGCGCAGCCTTGGAGGTTGCTGCTTCTGCCATTACTCACACAAGTATAACACTTGTGTCATACCAACATACGGTTTTGCAGCATGCATCCAGCCATGCACGCTGTCATGACCTGCGGTGTCTATCGCAGCAGCAACGGGCGGCGGGCGAAGAGCCCGAAACGCGTAGCTTGTAGCTGTTTCCAGAGGAACTAAGTACTTGAAGTGAATAGTATGGTAGTCGGTAGCGGTAGCCAGTCGCATCAAACGGTGCAAAGTCAGGCCAGGAAGCATCACAATCAAAAGCAGCAGCACTGCAACCCAGCATTACACATGCAACGCAGGCTGCTTCCTTCATAGCAGGCTGCTTGTCCATCATGCATGCACACACGTGTCTGTTCGCAGTCAGGTGGCTGCATTTGTCAGTGCATACTCTTCTACAAGCTGCACAATGACAACATTTAGTGCACATATCTGCACTCACAAATGCTGAGCAATTCTTGGGAGCTCCCAGCACTGCTGGAGCACTGACATGATCTGCGAAAAGCTTGCACAGCACAGCAGTTGCTGAGCAGTGCCTGCTCCACCAACACACAACATGCTGCAGCTCGTCGCAACATGCAGGCCGTAATGTGCTGCTTGCCAGCAGTAAAACCAGGGGTCAGATGCGATCAAGCCAGGCATGTCTATGCTATAGTGCCACATCATTGCATTACAAGTGCAGATTGTTGCAGCAAGAAGCATACGTTCTACAGTGTCCCACAGTAGGTTATGAAGCTCAGCCTGAAGGGATGAGCTAAGCCACCAACCTCGCCAGAGCAACAACTTGAGCAAAGACGGACAGTGCAAATCATTGCACAATGGAGCAACCAACTGCTCTTTTTTCTCCAACTGCTCAGGCCTAGATAATGGGTTGCACTGCTGCCTGCCCTGACAATGCAGCTGCATGACGCCACATCGTGCAGCACTTGCGCTGTGGTCAACCAAGATGGTAAGGTGCTGGCACTGCCGCAATATGCCAACACCTGACACTGGACTGGCGAGATGCAAGCGCACTTGGGCAAAGCGGCGATATGATACAACTGGTGCTTGCCAGCAGTACTAGTGGTCCTGCCTTGCTGCAGCCAGCAGCTGAGTGGCGGCACCCAACCAACAACCTTGGCACCAGAGGCAGGCACCTGTACATGCAGGGTAGCTATCAGGCAGGGTATGCCCCCATGCCGTACACTATCCATCAACCACGTGCAACTGCCGCAGCATCCTCAGTGGGCTGCCTGCGGACTGCTGCTGTGACTGCCTGCAGGCAAGCAAGGGAGACACGCACCGGCCCAAAGCAGCCATTGTGCCGTGGAGCCCTCACTGCCTGGCTTACAGGGACCTGCTACAGCAGGAGCACCCTGATCATGTGCTTGCTGCCGGTTGACAGGGAGTATATACCACAAGCATGAGGCAGCAGCTGCAGTGGCTGCTCAACCACCGCATGCATAACAGCATCTGCAGTGCTAGACCAGAAGCTCATGTCTATGTAACGCTCGTCAAATCAAAGAGGGCTCTCAGCTGCTGCTCAACAAGCAGGGACAGCCGACACTGCCGTGCAGACGGAAGGAGCGAGTAACCCAAGCGCACACAACAGAGGCATGGTGGTGTCATGGTGCAGGCAGCTAAACTTATTGCACTGCTTATGCTGCAAGCCAACACCAGCACGAAATGACACTAACAACATGCACAACAATACGATAAGTGGCAGCAACAATTCGTCAACAACTGCGCACAAAGTATGGGCGGGTCCCACCGTGTGCCAAAGCCCATCAAGCAGGCTGCCAACAAACGCTTACAAAACTCCCAGCACACGCAGCATGCTGTGCCCTGCGCCACCCGCACCTGCGAGCACATGGCGCCAGCCCAGTGCTGCAACTTGAACCTCAGCCCCTCATCAACCTCGTTCACTTCAAAGAGGACAGACGAACACTGCAGTTAATCAGCGATTGCAATGCCAGGTTCCGTTGGTGCAGCGCAGGCCTCAATGCCACACCACAAGGCATGCGGAAGGGCACGGCGTCACTCCACTGACAGAGCAGCGCCAGCAAGCTGCAAGACTGGCGGCCGCCACGTCGCACTTGGCGCATGCCTAGCCCTCGCGACTGCAAAGGGCTAGCTGTCATCTCTATATCATGCCATACCCTGCTGCTAAACCCTACAGCTGAGCCCTACTGCAGTCATGCCTGCCAGCCTGCCAGACGCCCAGCAGCAGCAAAGCATGGCTCAACTCGTGCCAGGTGGTGCACACCTGCTGCTGCAACATGCCCAAGCCATCTACAGCTGTGCCTCGCTGAAGCGTGACGGCGAAACGTCGCAATCCTGCTGCCGGCCTAGTAAGCGTCATACACTCCGCTCATTTGGTAGCCACGCAGCCGGGCACGCTCACCCCAGACTTTGCTCTGCTCAACATCCTGCTTACAACCATAGCCATCAGCATACATCTGGCTCAGCAGCGCCTGCTGCTTGACATCACCCCGCCGTGCCTCACTCAATGTCTCGTTGAACCAGCGCTTGACAGCGTCAGCCACAACCAGCTTCAGTGGCACCCGCACGGGGCCTGCACTGTCGCTGCTGTCGCTGTCTGATGCTGACAGCTCATTTGCATTCAGGTGCGCCGGAGCTGCCTGGTGTGAATAGAAACCAGCCATCTGCTGCTGGGGTGCAGACTGCTGCTTGAAGCCAGCTGGTACGCTGGGAAACTGTCTATCAGCCTGCAGCGCTGAGTGGGGCTGGCCACGCAGGTGCCATGGGGCTGTGGCAGCAACAGCAGAGGGATCAGCGCATAAGCAGCAGGAGGCAGCAGCACATGCAGGCCCATGTCAGCAGCATGAAAGCAGTTACGCATATGTTCCGAGCGCAACCTTGATGATGAGCAAGACTGCTGAAATGCATGCGCAAACCCGTCGGGGGCTGATGCATGCAGGCTGCAGCAGCCCGCCACTGCCCTGACCTGGTGCAGCCTGGACGCCGCTTAGCTCCATTTGGGTGAACAAACGGCGTGATGCGCGTTCCCTGGTAGTGCGAAACGCTTTGCTGCAGCTGGAGCGGGCGCACAGAAGCCGCATTAGCTAGCTCTGCGGGGGCAACATCAGGTCTTGGGCGGTTCACAACGCTGCCGGCCTTGGATCTCTATGTGATATTCTGCCAAGCACTGTAGCTGTGTCAAAGGGCTGGAAGGCTGCTACGAGACGGTGATACTGCCACACGACCGGTGCCTACGGTGCAAGCAAGGCTATTTAGGTATATGGCTATGTCAGAAAAGGGACAACGGCAGCTTAGCTTTTCAAACTTGCTAGTTCAAGACATGACTTGACTTGAACAGCGTGACATGGCACCTACTGACATGGCACTAACATGTTGGGAAGGGACGCTGCGAAGGTGATCTACGCGTATGCGGCTATTGAAGGGCCCTCTGCTTTGTTGAGCGGTGCCGTGCGTCTCAACGCCAGCAAGACAGCTGACATTTGAAAGCTTGGAATTGAACATGTCGTTGCCTTGGTTACAATGAGTGACTCACTTGCTCAACTGGAGAGGATCCTGCAGCATGTACTTTGCTTACAGCTGGCCGCGCGTGCTTAGCACCTCCGGTGGCACTGGCCATTTCCTCAGTTTGCACCTTGATCACAGCTACTTCGTAGCCGTTTCGGAATGGTCTGTTCAAGTCTGGAGCGGTGGCCAAGTTCGGCTGCGATTGGGTCAGCACACGCTGTCTCAGCAGGAGGTGCAGCAGTACGGCCAGCATGTGGGAGCCTGCTGGTGCCCAGAGCGAAGCAGCCTGGCAGTGCTGGTGAGCCGACATGTAGCAGGGGCAGCTCTGCAAGCACTGTATTGTCGTGCAAATGCGCATGTCTGCAGCTACCTGCCCTCCACCTGTTGAGCTAACTGTCTATGCTCAACATGTCATCAGAGCCTTGTTGCAAACTGACAGCAGCAGGGTTACTGCGTTGCCTGCCATCTGTGCAACCTTTGATTTCCTTGCTTGGCCAACACGCGAGTCTCGTCACGGCAGGCCTAATGCGCATAGGCCAGCAATTGCTTCTGGTGCAGTCAGCGTCCGTGTTCGCTGAGCATGACCGCCCGCTGCCGCTCCTTCCGCAGACCAGCCAGGGCTGGCTGCTGCTGTACAGCCTGCACATCAGCAGGGAGCCCGTGCTGCCGCACAGCAGCAGCCACTGGGGCGGCGCTGAGCAGCTGCAGGCGCTGCGCACTGTGGACGTGTACATCAAACACCCGCTGCGCTGCCAGCACAGCGCCCCGCCCAGCTGCATCTGCTGCGACAGCCAGGGCATCCTGGTGGCGTACGCGGATGGCCTGCTGGGCAGCGCCAGCTGGCTGGGCAAGGTGCGGCGCTGCCCGGGCGGCCCTGCAGCCCGCCGCTGCGCCATGAGCTGAGCACAGGCAGCAGCAGATGCTGGGCGCTGTCGCAGGCTGGCAGGAGCAACATCGTTCAAGGAGCTGCATGCGTCACAGCCTTGCATCCTAATTCAGCCACAATGTCTGCCCTTGCGACAATGTGCTGCTGCATTGCAGATGCGGTCGGAGCTGTGTGACCTGCTGCCAGATGCAGCAGAGCAGCAGGCACAGCCAGGGCAGCAGCAGCAGCAGCAGCAGCAGCAGCAAGGAGCAGCAGCAGAGAGCCAAGCAGGCTTGTTGCAGCAGCAACAAGAGCAGCAACAGCTGCACCCAGGCTTGCCAGATTGTGCCGTGGTGCACATGCACTACTGTGGCACCAGCAGGCTGCTGGCGGTGGTGTTTGCTGACGGCTCAGCTGCACTGCACAGCCCCGGCCATGCTGGCACGCTGCTGACTGCGGAGCTGGACTTCAGGCGCTGGCTGTGCGGCCCAGCAGCAAGGTGGGCAGCGCGGGATGCACCGCAGTGTGGCTGCTGAGGTTGAGGGACAGCAGCAGCATTGTGCAGGGCTGGGCTGCGCTGGTGACGCCGACAGCAAGCCTGCACACAGGCTGTTGCCGTGGCCAACTGTTGCATGTGTACTCTGCGACACTCTGCGATCCTTTGGTTGCAAGCGTGTGCCGACTGTCATTTCCTCAGGACTGGGAGTTGACTGGCGTCATTCTGCTGCATGACTGCTGTCTTGGCTTGGCCACCCTCGCAGGGCCACGCGTGTGCAGGTAGGGCCGCAGGCACAGCTCATAGCCCTGGGCACTGCTAGTGGGGCTGTGCACCTGCTGCGGCTGCACCCGCCAGCAGCAGCACCAGCAGGCCCTGCCGCAGCAGCTGCAGGTGCATCGCCAGCACCCCTCGCCAGCAGCAGCAGCAGCAGCAGCAGCAGCTTGCCGGCTGCCACGGCAGCAGCAGCAGTGGCGGGTGTTGCGCAGGCATCCCCTGGTGGGCTGGCGGGCCAGGGTCAGGGCTTGACGGGCCTGGCTGCGGGCCAGCTGGTGCGTAGCCTGGAGCTGGCCGACTGGGGCCACACGCCAGCGCAGACGGGCGCTGTGGCGTGCCTGGGCTGGGCCCCCGACTGCCGCGCGCTGGCGGTGGGGTTTGGGCGGCAGGGTTTGGCGCTGTGGACGCCCTCGGGCTGCAGGCTGCTGTGCACGCTGCGGCAGCCGGCCCCCGACACCCCACGCGCCAGCGACGTGGGCGGCAGCGGTGTGCGGCAGGGCGGCAGCCGCACCAGCAGCCTGGCTGCTGCTGCTGGTGCAGGCTCAACACAGACAGAAGACGTCGCAGCAGCAGCAGCAGCAGCAGCAGCAGCAGCATACAATGTTGGCAGCAGTAATCCGCCGGGTGAGCAGCTGCAGCAGGTGTCTGTGGATGGTGCTGTCGACTGCCTGGCCTGGGGCGTCCACGGCTACCAGCTCGTGCTGGCAAGCCGCCCCCCTGCCAGCAGCGGCAGCAGCAGCAGCCTGTGTGAGCTGAGCCTGGCCAAGAGCTTGCGGCACCACCACCGCGTGTCACACGCTGTGCCTGCTGCTGGCGGCGGGGCTGGCGGGCTGGGCGTGGCGCAGCTGGGCGAGGAGCTGCACGTGCTGCAGGTGAGGGGGGCTGCTGGGGCTGGGGCAGACGCAGCCGCAGCCGCAGCAGCCATGTGCAGATCCGCTGAGTGGGCAACTGCTTGCGGCAGATGGTGTCGCTTGCAGCTGCAGCATACGCACGCACGCTGGAAGTGCCGTGCATTGTGCAAGGGCCGCAGCAGCAGCTCCCCATGCCGCCGAATGCAGCGCCGCCCTGCACCATGCATGCACGCGGCTGACGAGGCCGGCTGTGCTGTGCGGCTGCCTGGTGTGGCTGCCGGCTCTGCCCCTGCTGCGCGCGCAGGCGGCAGACCGGCTGCTGCTGGTGACCGAGGCGCTGACGGGCGGCGGGCCAGGCAGCAGCTTCGCAGCAGCAGGCGGCATGGCAGGCCACGACCCGGGTGACGCAGCAGCAGGCAGCGGCAGCGACCTGCACGTGCACCACGTGCCGCTGCCCGCCGCGTACCTGGCCGCCAACTGGCCCCTGCAGCACGTGGCGGTGAGCGGCTGCGGCGCCGACATCGCCGCGGCCGGGCGGCAGGGCCTGGCGCTGTTTAACAGGCGGCAGGAGCGGTGGCGGCTGTTTGGGGACGTGTCACAGGTGCGCCGCGCCCCGCCCGCTGCTGCTGGACGCCAGCACCAGGCTGCGCATGGCTGCGCAGATGGTGCAGCCTGGCCAGGGTCAGCCGGGCAGTGCCAGCTTCCGGCGGCGGCTCAAGCAAGACACATGCCGGACCTGTACTCGATGCTGTCGGTGCTGCTGTGCCTCATCGAGCGACCCGCATGCTACGCGCCTGCCGCACTGCGCCTTGCAGGAGCGCCGGCTGTCGTGTGTCGGGCTGGGCTGGCTGTCGGGCTTTGTGGCGGCCTGCTCCTGCAGCCCCCTGACCGGCAGCAGCGACGCAGCCAGCAGCGCAGCAGCAGCAGCGGCAGCGTCCGCAGCCGCTGCGGCAGCTGCTGTTGCAGCAGCAGCCGGCTCTGGCGTGGACCTGAGCCGAGGGCTGGGCGCGGGCTTCAAGTGCCAGCTGCTGCTGTTCCCACGCAGCCACCTGGACCTGTCAGCAGTGGTTGCTTCATACACACTGAGCAAGGTGAGCCAGCAGCCAGCGGGTCTGCGTTGCAACGTAACACACCAGCTACAGCCATTGCAGCAGCAGCATCAACACCACCACCAGCAGCAGCAGCTGTGGCATCGTTGTACGTCAGCTGGCACAAGCTTGTCCATGCGCAGTTGCTGCCCAGCTGTCGCACCTGCGGGTTGTTGGAGACCCCACGCCGTGTGCTGCACTGCACGCTTGCTGCTGCTGCTGCTGCTGCTGCTGCTGCTGCTGCTGCTGCTGCTGTGGCTGCTGCCCTGCTGCAGGTGCCGCTGGCCATGGACTGCACCCAGCAGCACATCCTCATTGCCTCAGCACCGCTGCAGCTGCTCGTGCTGCAGCTGGAAGGCCCACCAGCAGCAGCAGCAGCAGCTGGCCTGCTGCCGGCGGGCCGCGGCAGTGCTGGCCTGGCGGCCGGCTCTGGTCAGCGGCGGCTGGTTGCTGTGCGCGAGCTGTCCATGTTCAACGTGGGGCGGCCGGTGCAGGGCGTGGCGCTGGTGGCGCCCGCAGCAGCAGACATGGCTAGGCGCGTGCTGAGGGGTGCGTGCTGTGCTGTGGGCAGTGCTGCTGTCGGCGGGTGCAGGCCGGCGCAGTGCTGCCTCCTCGCAGTTGGTTGTGATGTGCTTGCCGCAGCGAGGGCTGTAGTGTGCAGCAGTGTTTGGCATGGCCGTGCATGCTGGCACAGCCTGTGTGCTGCGTGCGTGCCACCAGTGCATCAGCTGCTGCGGGTGCTGCTTGCCTTGCCTTGCCTGCAGGTTGTGACGGTTTGCGCCCCGCCACAGCCGGCAGTGCAGGCCACGGCAGGAGCAGCAGCAGCCCCTGCCACGCGGTGCTGCTGCGCTGGGGTGGCCTGATGAGTGTGCTGGACCTGGGGCGCGGCGCTGAGCTGGTGCTGGCTGACGAGGTGGGGCGCGCGGCGGCCGCCGCGGCTGCGCTGGCAGCCACAGGAGACCGCAACGTCTTGACACGAGCCTAGTTGATCGCCAAAGCACTGGCACGCACGCATGCTGGATGGCCCACTCATGCACAAGCACTGTTGAATCGCATGCTTGTGTCAGTGCGCGTAGCCTGCAGGGGCCTGGCGCACGCCCGCCAAGGCGCAGCACACTGTGCTCTGAGAGAGGCGCTGGCACAAGTCCGTGCTGCTGCCGCTGTGTGCTGCCGCAGGTGGAGAGCTTCTGGCTCTCCGACACGCTGGCCGTATCAGCAGGCCCCAGCAGCAGCAGGGCAGGCAGCACCAGCGCCAGTGCAGCGCACAGCAGGTCCAGCAGCATACACAACCTGGCGGGGCTCGGCATCAGCAGCGAGGCAGGCACAGCTCCAGCAGCAGCTGCAGTGCCAGAGCCAGGCGCTCCGGGGTTGGCTGCTGCGTGGGAGGCAGCAACCAGCAGCAGCGTGGAGGCTGGCCCCACGGGCGGCTCCGAAGGTGCGGCTGCGCCGCAGCTGCAGCCACTCGGGGGCGCACACTGTGCATGCTCAGCCCAGCGTGTGACGTGTTTCGGATGTTTGTCGACCCTACCGCATGCCGGTTCACCACGTCAGCAGAGGAGGGTGCTTTGTTGCTTTGTTACTTGCTTCCAACAGCTCCCGTGTGTGTGGTGTTGACGCAACACCTGAGCTGAGCTGCATGGACACCTGGACACCTGCACAAGCTGGCGCAAACTGGAGTGCTGTACAGCATATCCACACACAAGTACATGCATAGCATGTGGGCACGCGCGCATGCAGTCAAGCACGGGCACACAGACACTCACACACACGCACGCTTGTGCAAGCACACACATACCAACACCCACATTCGCGCCCATTCTAACATGCGCACACACACCACATGCACGCGCATGCAGCCCGTATGGGAGCGCCCCCCCCCCCCCCCGACACGCACGCCGGCCTCTGCGGGCACGCACCCGCGCACGTGTACGCAGGCACACCCGCATGCATGCACACACGCACAACAGCGCATGCATGCAGGAATGCTGGCACGCGGATGAGCCTACTTGCACACATGTGAATGTAACTACATGCAGCCACACGTGTGCGAAACCCTGCATAGTGCACGCGTGGGGGTGGGGGTGGGGGTGGGGGTGGGGGGGTGGGGGTGGGGGGTGTGGGGGTGGGTGTGGGGGTGGGTGGGGGTGGGGGCGGGTGCGCGTGCGTGCGGGCGCGCGCGCGCGTGCGCGTGCGCGTGCGCGTGCGCGTGTGCGCGAGTGTGCCCAGGTGGCTGTGCTAGGTGTGCGCGCGTGCGTGCGCGTGCGCGTGCGCGTGCGCCAGTGTGCCCAGGTGGCTGTGCCTAGGTGTACGTAGTGCATGCGTGCGTGCGTGCGCGCCTGCATGCGTAGGTGCGGGTGTGTGGGGGTGTGTGCATGTGTGTACGTGCGTGTGCGCAGGTAAGCATGCATGCATGAGCGCGTCTGCATGCGTGCCTAGGTCGGGGGGGTGGGGGGCGGGGGTGCATGCGTGTGCGTGCAGGTGCACGTGCGTGTGCGCGTGTGGGTAGGTGCACTCGCGTGTCTCATGCGTGTGCTTAGGTGCCCTTGTGTGCGTGCGTGTGAGTGTGTGGGTAGGTACACATGCGTTCGTGTGCGCCGGTGTGCGTGCGTGTGTGTAGGTGTGCATGTCGCGTGCGCAGTGCACAAGTGTGTGGCTGTAGGTGCACGTACGTGCACGTGCGTGCGTGCATGCGTGTGCGTGTGCTTTGTCTTCCATCATGCACACACAGGCACCTGCGTTCACTTCAGATGCGCACACATCATCCATGCACCTGCGCGTAGGCATGCACAAGCGCACACAAACACATGCACACACATCATATGCAGGCACAGGTGCAGAAAATCCACTCAAGCCCTTGTGCACTGCCTGCGCACGCATGGCATGCACACATACACATACGTGCACGCGCTTGGCGTATGCGCTTGTGCATGCACATGCATGCACGCTCGCACGCCTGCACGCGCACCAGTGCGCTCTCGCATCTGAGCACGCCACAGATGCAAGCCATGCATGCACCCTTGTGTGCACAGACACAATCATGCACGTACACAGGCCAGCGCACACGCATGCACACACGCATACGCGCAGGCACACGCACGTACGCACGAGCGTGCATGCATTGACACACGCATGCGCGAGCAAGTGCACAAGACAAGGTCGCGTAGACACATACGCATGCGCATGTCCAGACTCACATGCTTGTGCATGGTCACATGCACGCACGTGCACGTGCACTTGCACGTTGCTCATGCCCTGGCTGCCGCTGTTGCCGCCGCACGCCTTCCCTGCTACCCTGCAGCCATGCTGTGTGGCGCCGCCCCTGAGGTGGTGGAGATGCCCTGGTGGGCATACGGGCCCGCCGGCATGCAGCTGTGGTTCCCCAGCCTGGTGCTGGCGGCGATGGCGCAGCCGCACGCCAGCGGCAGCGCAGGGCAGCTGCGCAGCCAGGCCTCCCTGCCTGCTGCGCTGTCGCCGCGCTGCCAGCACATGAACCTCAGCAGCACGGGATCGGGGAGCCTCACCCCGCTGGTGTCAGGCCTCACCCCACGCGCCTCCAGCGTGGTGCCGCATGCCTCAGGAGGTGGAGCAGCAGCAGCAGGGCCTGCTGGTGCAGCCGACACGCCTGGCAGCAGCGGCAGCCGCAGACCATCTGTGCCGCCGCTGTCGCCGTTGCCTGCTGGTGCCAGCATCAAGCATGCACAGTCAGCACCAACGCTGGCAGGTGAGCAGCAGCAGCAGCTCCCTGCACACTGCGCGGCACCTGCTGCCGTGCTGCTGGAGGACGGCGCCACCCACATCACGGGCAGCGGCGCTGGCGGCCCCCCCAGCAGCACGGAGATGGAGCTGGAGTTTGACCGTGAGGTGTACCCCATCGGCGTGTCGCTGGCTGATGCGTCCATCGTGGGCGTCACGCAGCGGGTGCTGCGGCCGGCAGCTGGGCCAGGTCTGCTGCAGGTGAGCTGGTGGGGGCCTGGCCTGGCCTGGCGTGGTGCGGCTGTGCCTGCAGGCCCGTGACAGCTGTCACGTGATGGGGGCAATGCATCGGCGACCAACTCAGCGCCACTGCATGTGCCCCTACTACAGGTCACAAGGCATGCGGCTCAGCTGTTTCTGTGTGCCTGGCTTTCGCCTCGGTCATGTGCCGGCGCAGCCACACCGACCGTCCCGCCGTGTCGTCCTGCCACTCATGCAGGCATCATCGCCGAGGCGACGCAGCAGCACAGGCGCAGCAGACGCCAAGCAGCAGCAGCAGCAGCAGCAGGTGCAGCTCAGTGCGCGTGCGCTGCCGCTGCCCTGCTTCCTGCCGGTGCCCGAGTCGCAGCCGGTGCTGCCTGCGCTGCTGCGCCGGCTGCTGCAGCAGGGGGCGCTGCCTGAGGCGCTGGCGCTGGCCACGCGCCACGAGGGCGGCCCGCACTTCAGGCGGTCGCTGGAGTGGCTGCTGTTCACCACCCTGGACATGGAAGCCAGCAAGTGCAAGCCGTCGGCCGCGGTCACCCAGGGCAGCGGCGGCGGCCGCGCGCCGCACGCTGTGCCTGGTGCTGCCGATGCTGCTGGCGATGACTCTGCAGCATTCTCGGGCGTGCTGGGCAGGCAAGGCAAGGTGAGCGGCAGTGGGCGGCAGGCCCAAGGGGTGCACCCTGCACGGCTCTGCGGCGTGGTGCCTTGGTACCTGTCGTGCCTGCTGCAGCTGTTGGTGCTGGCTGTTCCGCAGCATGTCCGCGGAGGGAGCCAGGGCGTTGCGCCCCACCTGTGCAGCCAGCCGCACCACCTGCGGCTGCATCCGTGCGCCCCCAGCATGCTGCAGCTCGCCACCCCTGCTGGCCAGCCTTGCGCGCGTGCGCCGCCCTCCCCCCCCCCCCCCCCCCCGCTGCAGGGCTGGCGCGGCCACCCCGCGCGCCACCTGCTGCCGGTGCCCGTCACGCCGCTGCTGTCCTCGGCGGTGGAGCTGGTGCTGTGCTTCAGCCCGCAGTGCTGGGACGTGGTGGTGAGCGTGTCGCGCAAGACGGATGCGTCGCTGTGGCCCGCGCTGTTCAGCGCCGTGGGCAGCCCCGCCGGGCTGCTGGGGCTGCTGGCGGAGGGCGGCGCGCTGGCCAGCGCGGCGTGCTTCCTGGTCGTGGTGGACAGGTGCGGCGCGCCCTGGCTTGAAGGTCCCACGACGCTGACACCTGCATGCAGTGGTTCACCATGTGAACTGGTTCATATGTATGTCAAACCATGCTTGACGGTGGTGCACCTCGCGGCGCGGGGCGGGGGGCCGGCACCCGGCAGCTGGGTGGCGCTGTGCAGTGCAGGGGGCAGCTGCGCAGCGGGGCGCGGGGGGGGAGGGGGGGGGCTGGGCGTGGCCCAGGTGTGACCGCTGACCCTTGGGGGCATCGCGCAGGAAGTGCGCCAGTTGCTGTTCACAGAATGGCGTTGTGCTGGCGACGGACTCATGTGTACCATGATGCAGCCGTTTTTTGTGGCTGCAGTACGCTTCACTTGGCAGCAAACTGCCTGCTGCTTGGTGAGCCTTGGCGCCGCCTCCCCTGCTGGGCGTCACCTCTCCCCCCCCCCCCCACACACACACACACCGCACAGGCTCGAGGGCGCCCCGCTGGCGCAGAGCCACGGCCTGAGCCTGGTGGCCACTGCACTCAAGCGCGGGCAGTTCTTTCTGGTGGCCGAGATCCTGCGCTTCCTCATTCCGCCGTGCGAGTCGGGCTCGGGCCTGGTGCAGTGGGGGCCGGCAGGCCCGGCAGCGCCAACCACAGCAGCAGCAGCAGCAGCAGGGGCCAAGGCGTCAGGAGGTGCGGATGCTCAACAGCAGCCACCGCAGCAGAAGGCAAACCCTGCTGAGAAGCCAACGGCTGCTGCAGCTAGCAACAGCGGCAGCAGCGGCTGGTTTGGCTGGCTGTGGGGCAGCACCAACAGCAGCAGCACCAACAGCAGCAGCAGCAGCAGCAGCGGCAACGGCAGCACTCCAGGGTCTCAGCAGCGGCAGCAGCAGCAGCAGGGGTCGGCAGCGGTTGGCTCCCCCAGGGCTGCAGGCAGCCTGTCTGCTGCCAGCCAGTACAGGCAGAGCCTGGCTGGCGGCGCCGCCAACGGCGACTGGCATGGGCTGTCCGGCAGCAGCGTGGCTGCTGCGCCGCCTGCTGCCGGTGTCGATGGTGCGTCTGCTCCTGGCGCTGACGCATGCCGGGTGGTGGCGGAGAAGGGCTGGAGCCTGCTGGGCCAGGTGCGGAGCAAGGCATGCGCAGCGGCAAGGGATGGTGCGGCTCGGGGTGGTGTGCGCAGCAGCAGGCACCTGCTCAGAGGTTGACAGCTGGCTGGGTGTGTGCAACAGGTCGGGCACGTGCTGTGCGGCAGGTACAAGCAGCACGGCCAGCCTCCACCTGCTGCAAGACGCTGCTCAGAAACCGCACCCAAGCGCCTGCTTCTGCTACATGTTGCTGGTCATGAAAGCATATGTGGCACACAGCAGTAGCTCAGCTGCCAGCTGGTGTCGGTCGCGCTCACCCGCTGCACTGCTCCCGCCCCGCCCGGCCGGCCTGCTGCAGGGCAAGCTGTGCGCGCTGGTGCAGCTGCTGCACAGCATGAGCTTCCTCACAGGAGGCCTGGCAGGCATCATGGCAGCATACAGGCCACCAGCAGCAGCAGCCGTCAACCAGACTGCATCTGGCGCTGGCGGCAGGAGCAGTTCAGCCATGCTGGAAGCGGCACCAACACCACATGCAGCAGCAGCAGCAGCAGGCAGTGCAGTGCCTGCTGAGCTGACTGTTGAGTCGCTGATGTCAGCCGTCGGGGTGGCTGTTGATGAGCTGCCTGTCTGGGAGAGCCCAGAGGTGGAGCAGGTGGGGGCACGGGCGGCACTACAGCCTAGGGGCAGCAGTGCTGGCAGCAGCGCCTGTGTTGCTGGTGGCAGGGGCCGCAGGGCGCTCAGCTGTCTCTGCGCTCGGATGTTTGCTTGTCACGGCAGGCTTCAGCAGGGCCAGCTGTGCACCTGTTTGTGCAGGGAGGGTGTGCCGCAGGGTTCCGCCGACATGTTATGGCATGCCCAGCCTTGATGGCCACCGCTGTTGCGTGCTGACCTGGCGCTGGCGTGCTGCTGCAGGATGCTCGGCTGCTGATGGAGCTGGTGGGGAGCCTGGCGCTGCAGCAGTGGTGCATTGCGCTGGCGGTGCTGCTGGTGGACACGCCAGTGCTGGCACCCTTTGCGGCCGGCCACACCCAGCTGTGGGCGGGCTTCTGCCGGCAGCTGCAGGAGCAGCCGGACCTGTACTTCCTGCACGAGGTGGTGGGCGCACTGGCCGCGGCAGGGTCGCAGCCGACTGCAGGCGCTGAGCAGGCGGCGCAGCAACAGCAGCAGCTGGTGCAGCAGCCGTGGCAGGAGACAGCAGCAGCAGCAGCAGCAGCAGGCGGGCCTGGTGGTGAGGCGCAGGTGCTGCTGCTGGAGGGGGGTGGGCTCCGGGTGCGCACGGGCAGGGAGGGCGGCTCGCCACCAGGGCGGGGCAGCAGCAGGGGCGCGGAGGCTTAGCACGGAGGGTGGAGGGGTGCATTGCATTGGCCCTTGCATTTGCCAACCGTTGAGGACCGCCCCTGTATATCTTTCGAGGGTATGTAACCTCTGCTAGTCCATGCTGCTATGCCAAATACCAAATACCAAAGTAGGGCCACAGGCCCACCCACCAAGGAGCCAAACAAAACTCATGGGGTCCCACAACAGCCAAGGAGTACCAATCCAACCAACTAATTCGAGGCCTCAACAAGTTCTGAAGATTCTGTCTCTGAGGCGCTAGTGTCACTTGGGAGCACAGCATGCGCCATAGCCGGATCATTTCTAACCAGGAGACAATAGTAGATGAAAGCAGCAACACTACTCTGTCTCTGCTGCATAAAGTGCCTTGTTTTTCTCTTTCAGCTGCAGTGGGGCGCGGGGCCGATGGCGCTGATGCTATGGCTTGAATGGGTAATATGATGATGATAAAGTGCCTTGATGCTGCATGCGCATGCATTGCCAGCTGTGAGGTGTCCGCCATGTGGTGCGCGTCGCTTGGCAGCGAGGAGCTGTTGTGAATCAAGGAAATGTCTGCTGAGTTTGTTGATATCATTGGCTCCCCAAACAGACGAAGTCACCCATGTACTTGCCAGACTGTGGTCCTTATGCAGGCTTGGAAGGAGTAAGAGGCAGGTTGGTCGACCTGTAACTTGGCGCTTGAGAGACTGAGCGACCTGGGGTTGGAGGCTACACATTTTGGACGTTGCATGGTTAACTTCGCCTGTTTGGGGAGCCAATGACAGGCTCATTGGGCAAAGAGCAAAAACAAAGGCAAGCCAAGAAAAGAAAAAGGACATAGCTGTCCCTACCAAATATCATCCTGAAAACCATCCCACATCAGATCGCAAACTGCTTCCTGATGTCTTACGTCCACCAAATGTACCAGTTCAGCCACAGCTGTTTGGTCTTTATGATTCATCAGTCGCAGCATACAGTCTCGGTCACTAGGACCCCCAGTGTTGCGAAATAGCCGGTTAAACCGCTCACGCAGGTCACAATACCAACGACATTTAAACATGACATGCTTCTCATCCTCAATATGCCTGCCTGCACACCGCGGGCACAGCCGATTACCTCGACTCACACCACGCCACCGGCCTTTAGACACCTCCAAATGATGCACACCCAACCTAAAACCAGCCAAAGCAGACACATGCTCATTGTTGATGGGACAAGGGGCAGTCACATACGGTGCTGGTACATCAACATTGCTCGACATCCATTGACAGTATGTAGCAGCAGTGCCACGACACTGCCGTGGGTTTTTATCTCGTGGCCACACCCACCATGCCGCCTTCCACCTGCCCAGGACACCCATCACATCAATCTGCGGCACTTCTCCCCATTGCCTGGCTGTCACAGCAGTACACACCGCCTGCGCTGTGTCAGGAGCACATTTTCTAAGCATCTGCAACATATCAAAACACCACGAATGCTCACGGCTGCCTAGTGGCAATCCAACAGCATGTACCCAATCATCACGAAAAGCATCTCGCAGCAAGTTGTCGGTGTACACAATAGCCGATTCCAGTACCTACACACCATCTTGCACCATGTCCAAGCCACCGGGCTGCACCCATACTCTGCACACAATAACTGGGTACTCACTGCCTTATGCACCCAGTTACCAGTCACCTGCCGCAGGAACAGATTCTGCACCTATTGCAGACGATTGGCCACAGGGTTGGACGGATCACGCAACAAGGCTGTGCTCCAAGCTTCGCACCCGTATTGTAACGGCAAGGGCAACGGCGAGGCAAGCAATGGCTTCAAAAGTGCAACAGTACACTTTCTTTGAAGATTGTCGTGTGGTTTGATGTGGCTGAGTCATGTTGCACCCGCATGCACGTTGCTGGTAGCGGGGACGCCATCCCTTTTACATGCTGCTTTTTGGATTGCAGACCTGGATTGTGATGCTCGACTGCTGAACACTGCATGTGCAGCCGTTATGTTGGGCAGGTACAGCTGCATGGGTGCACCTACGCAGCATGCCTGGATTGGGGTTGATCTGAGCACATGTATGTGTATCAAGGCATATAGTCTATCTGCAGTAGTGCGCCAACGCTTGTTGCTACCCTGGCGAGTGTTACGTTTATGTGATGTCATAGCATCGTTGTCACAGCAATCATCTTGCCTTTGTGCTTGTAGTGCTGCGTTTGTCAGCGTTTTGAGTTCTTTGAGCTTTCACCAATTTGCCACTTGAGACAAGGTTGCCTATGGACCTTTTGGAATTTGCGCATAATGTTGCATTTTGATGCCACCTGAGCCATGCTGACATCCATATTTGTTTCTCGGTTGTGCTGTTGTTTGAGGAGTATGCTGCCCCCACAGAGGAGGGCCACAACCCCCATCCTGGTTTGTTGCGTGGTTCACCGTGCCACCTATGCTGCTACCAGATATTGTGCCCTTTCGCATGGATTTACCGCTAGGCTATATTATATGTTGGCTGCTTTTGTGTGCATGCTCTGCCTCCCTTTCCCCCATTTGGTTGTGGAGAGACATTTTGGACCCCATGAGCCTTGTTTGGCTCCTTCTAGTTCTGAGCTCTCTGAGCTTGTTGAGGTTGCGGCTTCTTTCGGTTGATGGTCTTCTTTTGAACTTTGTGGACCCCATGAGCCTTGTTTGGCTCCTTTGCGGGTGGGCCAGTGGCCCTACTTTGGTAATTCGGTAATTCGGTAACACTGGCATAACAATACTGTTGAACAGCTGCACCTGTAATCCAACGCTGCTGATAGCACAGTCATTCAGCTGTGATGCCAAGCCCCACATAGCTTTCAGTCCAGCACTACGCAGCACGTCATGTGCAGCAAGCATGCCACGGGACAGCATATCTCATCGCCAAGATATCTAAAAGCTGGCACCACATCTAACACCTCACCAGCATACGCACACTCAGCAGGACCGTCATCAGCACCATTGAGCACCATCACCTTGGTCTTCGCAACATTCACAGTCATGCATTTCTGCACAGCAAAGCCATGCAGGGCATCCAGCTGGGCCTGCAGGTCGGCAGCACTCGTGGCCATCAACACAATGTCGTCAGCATACAACAACATCTGGGCCAAACCACCACCCAGTCGCACACCAGTACCTGGGGCGTGCTGCTGCACATGTCCTTCCACCCAGTCCAAGAACAGACCAAACAGCAGCGGTGACAGCGGATCTCCTTGCTTCATTCATCCCCAAGTAGCTGGGAAACTCGGAGCTCAGCTGGCCAGCTGGCCTCGCACACAGCGACACAGAGCTGTACATAGCAGCAATGGCATACACCATACCACCATCCGCCCCACGATTGGCCAGCTCAGTGAGCAAGAGATCCCGTCGGACAGAGTCATAGGCTTTCTGAAAATCCACAAAGCACAACTAAAGTGGCAGCTTGCACCGCTTGTGCCGTGACAGGACATGCCGCAACACAAACAGCTGGGACTACAATGAAACCTCGTGTGGGAGAAGCAGCCTTGTGATGTACTTGCATCATTTTGGCCTTGCAGATCTTTGAGCATGACTACAACTATTACTTCATTGGCATCTAGTGCGTCTTTTGAGTAAAGGGAAATATATTAAGAGAGACTTATCTACAGACTGTAACCCCTTGCTCAAGTTCTTGACGTTGCACCCGCTTCCAACGTAAAGGAGCAAGGAGGAGAAGCAGACTCTGCTTGAAGCATACATCTGTGGTTGACGACAGCCATGGTGGCGGGGGGGGGGGGCTACATGTAGCTGCGAACAACTAAGCTCAGACTGTCACTCAGGAGGCTCAACCCCCCAAAAAGCCCTGTGTGGGAGGCATGACGCAGGCTTGACCGTCATGATGCCGCACAGCACCAGCCGGGCATCACTGCGCCTCTCCTGCCTCTGCCGCTGCATCTGCTGCATCTACTGCAAGTGCCTCCATGTCCTGCATGTTGCGCTCCAAGTAGAACAGCAGCTCACCCATGCGCTCCCTGCGACAGCAGGTGCACCCATGAAGTACTCGGCAAGGGTCAAGCCTTGCAACAGTGCCAATGTAAGGTAGAGCAAATTGCTGCTTCACCCTACACAACACTCAACGTGTGCAGACTCGCTGCAGCAGGTGCTCACCTGTGCCGCTGCTCCTGCCAGCTGTTGTTGGAGTCTGCCAGGCCGTTGGCTGTTGCCATCTCCTTGCCCACGAGCCTGTCCTCCAAGCCGTCCAGGACGCAGATGTGCGCCTCGTGCGAGGTCTGCGCACATAGAACGGGCATGCAAGCCCATTGAGCAGTACGTGCAGCAGCTACGGTGCAGCTGTGTGGCGCCCGACGCATTTGCAAGCAAAGGACCACTGCAGGTGGATGGGATCGCGTCCATCCACTAAGCAGAAGTACAAGCCACCAGCACCAGCTTGCAGGATGACGACACAATACAGCAAGAGCACAACCTCACAGAGAAGACAGCACAGCAGAGCGTCACGCCAGCACCCACATGGCGCAACATGTTGGAGCTGGGCAGCTGAGCTGGCCAGAGCTGCTTGGTGCCACCCAGCACGCCCGTCCAGCTTGCGGCACACAGCCCGGCTGCGCGCGTGCGCCCACCTGCAGTGCGTTGCCGAGCGCGTCCTTGTCCCCCAGCAGCAGTGCCACCTCCTCGGGCAGCGCCTCCAGCTCAGGGTTGTCGGCAGCGCTGCCGTAGCGCTCCAGGTAGGATGGGGCGCTGGACACAAGGCTCGCAAAGAAGTTGTTCTGCAGGTCACGCACCTGCACAAGATGCAGCAGCATGCCGGCATACAAGATTTTTCTTGTCCTGTTGAGTTCCAACAGTTCCTGGTGCATGTGATATCAGCAAAGAAGCAGCAGCTTGAGCTGCCATCCAGCCACTTCTAAGGTTTCAGCGGGGACAATATGCAGCCTGTGCCGCTTGGCTGCTGCTGCTGTTGCTGCTGCCGCTGCTGCTGCTGCGCACCTGTGTGAAGTATGCATTGTACTGCAGTTTGTTGGCCTCGGCCATTTCGCTGTAGCAGCGGTCAAACTCCGTGACCAGGCCCGCCACCACCTCCGCCGCGTCCACCTCCAGCCCCAGCAGCGCCTCCTGCAGCGCCATCAGCTTCACCTTGGCACCAAGCACCTGCCCGGCACCACAGCCAGCAGTGCCGGGGCACCCACAGCGCAGAGCCAAACATGAGCAAGCTGAAGCGGCTGTGACAGCACAAACAGCTTTCAGTTGGAAAGCACAGTGCAGCAAAGCTGTGTGTGCACCACCTTGGCAGTTGCCAGCACAATGTAACAATCAATTGTCCATGTGCAATGCCAACACCATTCACATGAGATTCCACAGCAGGCTGCGTGAAGGAGGCTGCACCTGCCCAGTCCCCCCCCCACCTGCCCAGCCCCCACCCCCCACCCACCTTGCCCCCCCCACCTGCCCCCCCCCACCTGCTCCTCCGGGTCTGCGGTGCGTGCCGCCAGGCTGCGCAGCAGCGCCTTCCTGCCCCTCTCGTAGCCCAGCAGCAGCGCCTTGGCCTCACCGTCCCGCTCGGCCAGCGCCTCTGTCAGTGCGGCCTTGAAGGCGGCCTGCTCGGCCTTCTTGCGGCCGTGGCCGTCCAAGATGACCAGCTGGCGTGGCGGGGGCGCACACGGCAGGCGCATGCACCCGGTGACATGAGTGGTCGCCAGGCTGTGCACACCACTGCTGGGCTAGATCAGAGCGCTTGCGTGCCGCTTGAACACTAAGAAATGCTGGACTTTGACGTCAGCTGCCTGCAAGGTGCTGGCACGTGCACGTCACGCGCAGCCATGCCGGGGTGAACGTGCCACATCGTTGCCGCCAGCAGTGCGCCGCTGGCTCACCTTGAACTCATCGGTGGCCACCTGCCACTTGTCGCGCACGTCATTCCAGGGCTCCAGCAGGCCAGGCACGGCCAGCAGCTTGCCCCACTCGGGGTCTGCTGCTGCCATGTCGTCAAGCAGCGTGTCTATGCCTGCAGCACAGCAGCAGGCAGTGGCAGCAGACCTAGTGGGCACAGTTGCCGTCTCCACCGTGGAGTGCTGCATGACAAGCAACCGCTGTTGGCCACAGCAAGCTGGGTACCAGCTGCACTGGGCGGCAGCGCTGCGCGCACCTGTCAGGTTGGCCTCCGCCATGCTTGCTGCGTGGGCTGCCTTCTCTGCTGCGGCCGCCTGCTCTGCTGCTGCCGCCTCTTGCCTCTCCCTCAGCTCCAGCATCTCGTCCTGGTGCTGCTCCATGGCTGAGGCACGGTCGGCAGACGCCACGCGCCTGCAGACCCGGCAGCCAGGGCCACGCTCATGGTGCAGGACGCGAACAATGCAAGCATCCCTCTGAGGCACACGCACCGTGTCTGGAGTGCTTCCATCACTGTGTGCCCTCAAGTGAGCGCAGAGCCTGGCCGGCCTCTGCGGCACAACCCTGCAAATGCATGTCGCGTGCGCGTGGTGAGGCGCGCTGCCCCGGGCGCGCCCACCACGCCGCACCTGTAGTCCAGGTAGCTAAGGTGCTGCAAGTGGCTGAGCACGTAGCCGCGGTAGTCCGGCTCCTTGGCAAGCGGGTTGCCTGCCAGGTTGAGCAGCTGCAGGTTGGTGAAGCGCACCAAGCGGGACACACACTCCAGCAGGGACAGCTGGTTGCAGCCTGCAGCGCAGTACGAGTGGGGCTGAGGGAAACAGGGCAGACACTGCTCGCACGCTTGTCCTCGTGTGGCAGAAGTGCCACACAAGGCACTTGCAGGAGGCAGGTCCCATGCGTGGCCAACTTTTCTGATTTTTGGTGTCACCAGCATGTGTTTGCTTTAGGTGCATGTGTCAACGCTGCTGCTGTGAGGCTCCACTCTGTACGCTGCTCATGGTACTGCTTAGGTTGCACACTCCATTGCCGCCAGCTCTGACGATGGTTTGCTGTCACTGCACCAGGCACCACTGCGGGCACCACTGCGGATGCGGTTGGGCGTTGCTTGCTGCGCCGCTTCCAGGCACACCGCGGCTGCAGTGGGCGCATGCTGCGGCTCACCCAGTGACAGCACGTTGAGGTTGGGCAGGTTGTCCAGGCCCTCTATGGCAGTGATGGCATTGCTGAACAGTGACAGGTCCTGCAAGCGTGTGAGGCTGCTCAGCCCCTCAAGGCTCTGGATCCTGTTGAAGGACAGGTCCAGCCAGGTCAGGTTGGTCTGCGCGGTCAGCAAGCGGCAAGCATGATCAGGTGCAGGCAGGTGCCCGGCAGTTAACCACTGCAGCATATATGCTGCTGCTGGCACGTGCACAGGTTTATCAACGTGGCAGCTGCAGCACGGACATTGCTCCTCAACACAGTGCTGCAGAGTGTTGTCGCCGTGGATTGACTGTCCTTGCTGGTAGCAGCAGCACCACCAATAAAATATGCCACAGACACCAAACTGTCCGAAGAGCAGAGACATCGCCCCCTGATGATACCGCTTGATATGCTGTTGTTGTACTTGGCCGTAAAGTCACATGTGCGCCTTGCAAGCTGATGCAACACAGTTGATCTGCGGAAACCTGCAGCTGTTGCACCACGCATGGCATGCCACAATGACTCACCAGGTGCTCCAAGTTCTCTATGCGCTGTATCTGGTTGTTGTCCAGCTGCAGCTTGACCAGCTTTGTCAATCCCCACAGGTTATCAATCCGGGCGAGGCTGCGGAAGCTGAACCCTGCACATTCCACCTGGCCAAATGCGAGGCTCTGCTTCTTGTACTCTGCTGACTCTGGGTCGCCTGTCACCTGCAAATGGTGGCTGACACGGCTTCAATTCGCGTCTTGACTTCCATGTGTGGCTGATATGCATGGTTGGGCCAGGCTCACCACTATACAGTCCCGGATCAACTCGTCAGTCACTACTGCTGGCTCAACCTCTGCTATCAACCGCTCAAGGCTGACAGGCATGGCTGATGACAGGTCTCAATTTTAATTTTGCTTGCTTGAACGGTGGTGTAAGCTGAGCTCTGTTAACTAGAAGGTTGTGTTGGCACTGTCCTTCACCAGTCAAGTTACTGCTGACCTGCAGCAGACAGCATTGCCAGTAAGCCGCATCCGTGTTCGGTCATGCCACTGTTTTTTGCCTGACCAAACAGCTTGATGCTAGTTTACGGCTGATGAATGCTTTGAAACTTCGAAACCCTTGCATGTCATAGTCAGCGGCCGATCCGCAAATTCTGCATTCCATGGCACCAATTTGCACCCGTCTATCAACGTCGCGCATGATTTCAGCGTGACCGACGGTCCAGGCTTGTCAAGACCTTCTGTACACTTGTGCCCGCCAACTTGACTGTTCTCGTGCTCGTGACTATCCACGGCGAACACACACATGTGACCTGGTTTCAAAGTTCGAAGTACCTCTGCTGCATCAGTCTTGCCAGCCCCATCCGCGACCACCGCCAGCTGTAGCAAACCACCCTAATATAAGCAGCTGCTGTATCTGCAGTGAGCCTGCTGCCGCAGCCCAGCAGCCATACCTTGCAGCAGAGGTACGCTAGCCCGATCTGCTCCTGACAGATTGAGCTTGTGGCATCGTCAATCTTAATCATGGCACCCAAGAGCATTACTTGCCGGTCCAACAGCAGCAAGAATGTGCTGCGGCCTTGCTGAGCAGCAGTATATGAGCAAAGGTGGACTGGTGCATGTTGTGCTGTGCGCAGGTGCCGGCAGAACCTTGCGCACATGGCGCTGATATTGAGCATGGCAGCTCGGAAGCACCTAGGAGCAGCAACGTGACCAGCGTTGACTGCAGGAAAGGCCAGCACAGGCGTTCAACACCGCACCAGCAGCACGATGCCAGGCACTGCTAGCCAAGAACCTGTGAAGCAACCTGTGCTGCACACTGAACCCAAAGGCAGCTGCAGTTGTGTCGGTGCTGATGACGCCTTGGAGGGAGCAGCGGGGCTGCAGGAAAGGTGTGGGCACAGGCAGCAGCAGGCACCAAGCAACCAGCGCAGTACTACTGCAACAACAGCAGGAGCACATACTCAGGACCAGAAAAGAGCAACAGCAGCAGCAGGGGAAGGGACTGCAGCAATGGTCGGCAATATCGCCCGAGAAATGGCTGCTGTAGCAGCAGCAGCAGCAGCAGCAGCAGAGCAGCAGGCATCTGCTGGTACCCTCTGTTTGCCTCAGCAGGCAGACAGAGCAGATGCGCCACCAGTAGCAGCAGCTGATGCCAAGTACTTGTTCACTCAGGGCCCTGTCTGTGCCAAGTGCGGCTCCAAGGGCCACCTTGAGGCAGCATGCCGGGCGTACTTCTGTGGCAGCTGCAACCTGCACGGCCACAGGCAGGGCAAGTGCAGGCTTGCCTGCAGCAGGTGTGGCAGGCTGCACGCACAGCTGGAGCCCTGCCTGGAGAAGCAGTGCTACAGGTGCAAGCTCTTTGGCCATGTAGCGCCGGAGTGCCCTTGCGTGCAATGCGGGCGCTGCGGGCTGTATGGGCACATGCACAGGTGAGGCCTGGCAAGCAGCAGGCAGCCACCTGTTCTTTCTCAGCTGCAGCTGGCTGTGCAGTGCCTGCACCTGCCTCTGAAACGCTGGTCGCAGCCTGTCCCTTTGTGGGGTGCGCAGTTAGCCAGGCCGTTGCAGAGGTGCCCACCAGCCGGCTGTGACTGTGCAGCCGCAGCGACAGCAGCAGAGGCATGTGCAAGCAGCAGATGCAGTCACATGAACACAGGTCCGGAATTGCATACTGCCGCCTGCCTGCCACCTACTGGACGTCATGCAGGCAGTGCCCAGCGTGCGGGACCTGCAAGCAGCACCACAGCCCAGGCCAGTGCCAGGGCCCGCAGCCGCCCAAGCCGATGCAGCCCCAGCAGCAGCAGCAGCAGCAGCAGCAGCAGCAGCAGGCACCCATGCGTGTCAGCAGCAACGACCATGGCAGGTGTAAAGCAGCTGACAGCAGCATCCCTCAGCACAGGCCCAGTGGCCAAGCAGCTTCGACCAAAACCACCATCACCACTGTAGCGCAGCAAGAAGGCAAAGGAATTCATCACAGGTGCAGCAGCACAAGCACAGCCGCTGGCGGCCCTTCTGCAACACCCAAGGGAGCAGTGCCAGCAGCAGCACGCATCGCTGCAGCACCAGCAGCAGCACGAGCAGCAGCAACACACCCATCAGCAGCAGCTGTTATTACACCAGTGCAGGATAGCAACCGCAGCTATGTGTTCAACTGCAGCCAGCCAGTCTGTGCACAGTGCGGTGCACCAGGCCACTTGTCATCAGCTTGCAAGGTGCCACACTGCAGTGTGTGCCGCCGCCATGGCCACGCAGATGGTGCATGCAGCCAGGCCTGCCAGAAGTGTGGCAAAAAGCACCGTCGCGAGTGCTGGCAGGCGCTGTGTGTGCACTGCTCCCTGTTTGGCCACTTTGCCATGCACTGCCCCAAGTCGCAGTGCTGGCGCTGCAAGTGTTTTGGGCACATGGCCAAGCAGTGCAGGGCATGCACCAGCTGTGGTGCATACCATGCGCCAGCAGACCAATGCACTCGCACGCCGGCAGTGCCCTCTCAGCCACTACAGGCGCAGCAGCAGCAGCAGCGGCAGCAGCAGCAGCAGCAGCAGCAGCAAGGAGACAAAGGATGCAGCAGCAGCAGCAGCAGCAGCAGCAGCAGCAGCAGCGTCAGCAGCAGCAACAGCCTGGGAGGCGCTGCCGCTGCCAGCACAGCAGCAGGTGTAGTTGGTGTGCTGCGGCCGCTGGCAGGCGCTGGTGAGCAGCGGCGGGCGTTTGGTGTGCCGCTGGCGGCAGCAGCTCAGCAGCAGTGTGGTGCAGAGCACGGTGAAGCATGTGGCATTGCTGCAGGAAGCAGTCCAAGTAATGACACAGGTACAAGCGAAATGCGGTGCACCAAGGCTGGCGCAGAGATGAACAGCAGGGAGCAGCAGCAGCAGCAGCAGCAGCAGGAGGCTGCATTTGTTAGTAGCCGCCGTTCCAGTATGGCCAGCAGCGGTGCCAAGAGTAGGGGGCAAGACCAGCAGCAAAGCAACGTCACGGGCAGCAGCAGCAGCAGCATGAGCAAAGGCAGCAGCAGCACTCTGGAGGGACACCACCACGCAGCCGCAGCCGTTGCGCGCCAGCCGCCTGCAGCAGGCGCTGCAGTGCTAGGTGCCAGCAGCCCTGTCAAGGACGGCAACCGCATCTACATGTTCAACTGCAGCCAGCCGGTGTGCGCAGACTGTGGGGCGGTGGGCCACTTACCGTCCATGTGCAAGGTTGCGCTGTGCAGCACGTGCCGCCTTCACGGCCACGCAGATGGCGCCTGCAGCCACGCCTGCCAGACGTGCGGCAAGCGGCACCGAGGCGTGTGTCGGCAGCCGCTGTGCAAGCACTGCGCACTGTATGGGCACGAGGCTGACTGCTGCCCCAACTCTCAGTGCTTGCGCTGCAAGTGCTTTGGACACATGGCTGACGACTGCAGAGCGTGCACAGACTGTGGTGCGTACGAACACAGCACAGCTGATTGCTCCAGCAGGTTGGCGGGGCTGCCTTCCCAGCAGCCGCTGCTACAGCAGCCACCGCTGCAGCTGGAGCAGCAGCAGCAGGAGGGGCGCAGGCAGCAGCACCAGCAGCTGCACAGCAGCGGTGGCGGCAGTGCTGGAGTTGGCAGCCGCGACTCACGGCCTGCTGCTGCGACGCATGCTGCCTTTGCGCTGCTGCCGGCACCTGGTGACGAGGAGCAGCGCCGGGCTACGGCGGCGGCGCTGGTGCACGCGCTGTTCCGGCATGAGCTGGGCGAGTATGCGGTGGGGCTGGTGGCTGATGAGGCAAAGCTGTCCCTGCTGTCACGCCTGGCCCCTGCTGACCTGGCAGGCATACTGGGCAGCGGGCAGCAGCAGGCGCAGCTGCTGCTGGAGGCTGCCTGGCAGCAGCACAGCAGGGGCACGGATGAACAGGCGCAGCAGGGAAAGCAGCACACTGATGCGGATCCATGGGCCGATGGGGGTAGTTATGTTGTGGGTGCATTCGATGTCACTGTTGCATCGTGCGCAGCTCCCACACCTCACTTCTCTAAAAGAGAC
The DNA here is from genome assembly GCA_014080715.1 of Scenedesmus sp. NREL 46B-D3. NCBI lineage: Eukaryota > Viridiplantae > Chlorophyta > Chlorophyceae > Sphaeropleales > Scenedesmaceae > Scenedesmus > Scenedesmus sp. NREL 46B-D3. Next base: position 13,543 of record JACERP010000697.1, on the reverse strand, counting down.
GCGGCAGCTGTGCAGCTGCCGTACATCCGCCAGCAGGAGTGGGTACCTGCAGCTACTGCAGGGGGCACAGAGGTGGCAAAGGTGCATGCTGGTGCAGCAGCTGCGAGGAGCAGCAGCCCGCAGCTGCCGGACAATGCACAGCAGTCAGGAGACCAACAGCGGGGGCAGCTGCTTCTGGCGACGCAGCGAGAGATGAGCAGTGCGGCGACTGTGGCAGCTGTTGTTGCAGCTGCCATGCCTGGTGGTGCTGACGACGATGACCTGGTCGAGATGCTCAGCCTGCTGGGTGTCTGATGCAGGTGGCAGCTACCCGCTCGAACAGCGTTTGTTCAGCAGGCTTTTGCTTGCTGCTGCATGCTGCATGTACTTGAGATCATGCATAACATCATCATTGCCGTGGCTGCAGCGGTTGCCAATGGAGGGTGGTCTAATGTCTGGGGCAGAAGTGGGTGGTGGATGCTGGGCACAGCAAGAAGCTGCAGGCAGCAGCACATGACGCATGCTAGGCAAGCCTGTGCACACGTGCATCCTTCGCATGCGTGCAGTGCTGTGTCCTCACACACGCACCCCTGCTCTCTTGTCCACCATAGCATAGGCTGCAGCCCACTACAGTGGGCGCTAGCTAGCGTCTGTTATGCAGCCATGTCTGGGAACAGCATGCTCTGCTTGTGATGTGAATTCTTCTGAAGTAGGGCTGTTAGCACGTGCAGTGAGTCAGTAATCCTTGCAGTGTGTTAGGACTCTGCAGCTAGCGGTTGTTTGCCTGAAGCTATCATGTTGTTTCTCTGCTAAGCAAGACAACTGCCAGTGGGAGGGTTGTAAGAGACCCAGCAATACCGTGGCTAGCATAAAGTGTGACACTGTGCATGTTCACTTTCAAAGTGTTCAAGTTGTGCTAGCCTACTCAATAACTGCCACCAAGGTACAGCAGTCCCCAGATAACGGGTCGTGCAAGCCATAATCTTATGATTACACTGTCAACATCAACAACATCCCTTCAACTCTGTGCTGTCTCAAATGATCGAGCATGAGCACCAGTTGAACAAGCTGCAGTTGATGTGCAGGTGCTGCCTCCAAAATCAGCTCACACGTGTGCAGTGCAGTGCCCTGAATGCATGCAGGCACTGCACGGGTGACATCACTCATAAATCATGATCAATGAATAGGGACTGTACACAAGCTGCAGGCGTCATGGTCCACAGGAGCATGCATGACTCCTGACACGATACCTGCACCGTGTGCGCCTCAGAAGTCCCGTCAACATTGTGTTGCCACAATGAACTGCCAGCCATGCCTACCACCACACTATGTTCAAGGCTGCCTCACAAGCTGCCTCGAGGAAACAGCCAGTTGTGTGCGCACAGCACGGTGCTGTGATAAGCAGCAGCACTCTAACCCAGCCAACAAGGCGAAGCAACATAAAAGCAGAGTCACCCGGCGCTTCAAGCAAAGCCCTATCTTCTGTCTCTGTGCGTCATCATCATCATCATCATCATCATCATCATCATCATCATCATCATCATCATCATCATCATCATCATCATCATCATCATCATCATCATCATCATCATCATCATCATCATCATCATCATCATCATCACCATCATCATCATCATATTACCCATTCAAGCCATAGCATCTGTGCGTCATTACGTGCAGCACACAAAGATGCTGTAAGCAGTCCATGAAGCTGGCTCCGTTACAGCTTAGCGCATCTACCATCTACAGCTTGCTGCGCTGCTGCACCTGCTCTGCCGCGGGGGCGTCACCCGCTGCTGCGTCCTGCGCCTCCCCAGCCTGCTTCTCTGATGTACGCTTTGCTGCCTCAGCCATCATGGCAGGGCCATAGCTGCCGCCAATGCCAGCACCTCCGCTCGTCCTGCTGACACCTGATGCATCACCAGCCTGGCTGTCAAGCCTGAGGTCCTGCTGCTGGCCTGCTGCAGCCTGCGGCTGCTCCCCAGCGCCCGAGGACCCAGCACGAGGCTCCAGGCTCTTGTCAGTGCTGAGGGCTGTCTTGCAGCGAGCGTCTGCATCGCCGCTGGTAGGACCGTAGCTGCCACCGACGCCCGCACCACCGGAGGTCCTGTGCTGCTGCTGGGAGCTGTGGGGTGAGGCATTGGGCAGCAAACAGCACCAGGGCCGCAGGGGGGGGGGGTCTTGGCATGTAATGGCTTGCCAGGTGCCACAACCTGAGGTCAAAGGTTACTACTTGATCTCACACATGATGCTGTGCCACACATGGGTGATCACCCATTCATGAATGCACACGCATGTCCATACGTGGAGGAGGCACTGTGCATTTCAGAAGCACATTATGTGGACTGCCTCAGGGCCTGACAGCCAGAGCAGCTCTTGATCACTGCTCTGCACAGCAAAAAAACACAACAACTGCTTCTCAAACTTGCCTGGCCATGCTGCACGCGGTTAAGCTGCCAGGGGCAGGGGCTGTCACGGAGTGCGGTGCTAGTCAGGTGCAACCTTCCTTTTGAAGCTGGTTCAATTGCGATGATAGCACGGCAGCAATACAAATTGCAAAAACTGGTCAACAAGTCGGCGAAGAATGCGCGTGTGGTCGTTGGGATGCTGTTGCGGGTGGTGATCAAAACGGGCATGATTGCGTCAATGACTCGTCCACGTCAGCCCGCACTTCAGTCTTGCGCATAATTCCAGTGATCCTTTATGCTACTACTCCAGTGATTATTTACAATACCCATAAATGCAACCGCTCTGCACATCCACATGAAGTTCACGCTGCAGCTGGACACTGTGAGGCTAGTGGAGCGGCAGACTGCAGCCAAACAGCTGCATACCCAAGGATGTTGCAAACACCAACACACAACCAATGCCCAGCTCCGACCATCCAAAGCAACCGTTCTAGCGCGCTCGTTCCCACTTCGCCGATACCAGTTCAGCTTACAGTTGGGGACCAAGCAGCAGCACAATCGGTAAAAAAAAGTCACGAAACACTATCGTATTGACCGATTCCAGCACACCACTCCCTTATCATGCTGCGCTGTGTTTGTAAAAAGCCACGCGCTGTGCTGACAAGGTCCCAGAAGCACGCCGCAGATCACTCACACAGTGACAGCAACTTTATACAAGCATATGAACAGCTTGTCTTGGCAGACACTTTGACATGTCCTGCTCCACCCAGGGCAAGCTCCACCCAGGGCAGCTGTCAAGCGATAGCTGGGCCAAATTAATGAGCTCCTGCAGGCACTCGTACACTTAGAGCAGCGCCACCTCGCACGCCACGACGACTGCATGAAACATGACAGGCAGGCCAGCCCTGCACCGCGTTCGCTGTTGTTGCCAGACTACCCGGGCACTTAACCGGGCACAAACATGAAAAGGAGTACGCCGTTGTGAGCCAACAATCCTAACCTACAGTGCATGTTCCAGCATGACAACATATACATGGATGCTGCACCCAGCATCTTGACGGAAGACCCTCATGCCAGACACACCGCATCAATGACAGCAAACAACCAACCATACACACTGCCGCATGCTCTCAAGCACGACGCACTGCACTTCTTCAACCAGGACCACTCCAGCTCTTTTGAATTAGCATTATAATAGGGTTTGTACACAGCACAGCACCGCTAACACGTGCAAGAGGATTCTTTATATCTAGAAAACCACATGACAGCTGCAGACGCATGCATCAGCCACAGCTGCCCCACAAGCATACGCACCAGAAAGAGAAAAGATGATGAACAACATGTCGTATCGACTGAATCTGTGTATTGCTTTGCAGCGAATAATGTTTTATCATGCACTCTACGCAACCCATATGTTACTGCAGGCCACAACAACTGCCAGGACCTTGCAGTGTTCTTCGTACAAACAACTTCTGCCTTTGTCTAGCGCCTGCGACCAAACTGCCACTCGCACGCTTACCCCACAACACAGCACGTTGACTGATTCTACCACACTCACTACGTGCTTTTCTTATCACCACACCCGCACTCATAACATGAAGATACGAGAATAAGCCACCCTGTCAGACGTTCCAGCTGCCTGCTGCCGCGGCTTTTAAGCCGCATAGCAGCAACAAAAAGATGAACGGTATGCACACCAACGCTGGTGCCACTTGCTTGCTGGGCGCAGCTGCTGCAGCTGCACTATGTCCAGCCGGCAGCACTGCAGCGGTGAGCCAGGCAGGCACGCGGCACACATAGGCCAGCGACCCGGCGTGCCGCATCAGCTGCAGTCCACGGTGTTGTTGATGTGTGCGGCCTTGTGCGCTGAGGCCTGGTCGGACAGCTCCGGCTGCTGCTGCTGCGCTGCTGCACTGTCGTGGTCCTCATCCAGCTGGTACCTGGCGAGGAAGTGGTCGCCTGCAGCCGGCAGTGCACAGCCATCACAGGATCAACAATGTGTGCTGCGTCGGGCGCATGACAACGCTGCGTTGGGCGCATGGCAACGCGTTGGGCAGCACTGGGCGTGACTGGGATGAACCCCACATGTCCATGCAACGGCTGCTGCTTGCTGTGGGGAGAAAATGGCTGCAGCATTAGAGGCAGCAGTGCAGATCTTCTTCTGCAGTACTGCCTCTAGTGCTGTAGCCATTTTCTCCCTACAGCAAGCAGCATGTTCAAACACACCCTTTCCCAACCCCCGCAACACCACCACTGCTGCTTGCTGTAGAAAGAAAATGGCTGAAGAACTGGAGGCAGTAGTGCAAAAAAGGACCTTTTCTGCACTGCTGCCTCTGGTTCTTCAGCCAATTTTCTCGCTACAGCAAGCAGCATGTTCAAACACACCCTTTCCCACCCCCTGCAACACCACCACCCGCTGCTGCTCAAGCTGGCACTGCTGTGTCTCACACCACCCTGCAGCAGCAGCAGCACTCACCAAAGATGACCTCCGCCCCAACCTCCACCTCAATGTTGTCCAGAGGGCCCAGCTCCTGGCCGTTGACAACAGTGCCGTTGGTGCTGTTCAGGTCGGTGATGCACACCTTGTTGTCCTCTGGCAGCGAGCGGATGAACACGAAGACATGCGAAAAGGAGGCAAACAGCGCACGGCAAAGCAACCTGTCAGCTAGCAGGGAACAGTGGACACGCACTCCCTCCTGCACGCATGCAGCTGATGCAGCGCTGCACCACAGCCATGCACGCCAGCTCTTGACACCCAGCAGCCTGCTGCGCAAAAACGACACATATGCGACGCTGTGCCAGCGCAAACCGCCACAGCTGCCTTCCCATGCCACTCTCAAGCCCCTGCAGCGCACAGCAGCCCAACAACAACAACCAGCCCAGCAGCCTCCTGATGCCATTCTCAAGCCCCTACAGCGCATACCCTGCCCTGCACCGGCACAGCACCCCAACAACAACAACATCATCAACAACAACAACAACAACAACAACAACAACAACAACAACAACAACAACAACAACAACAACAACAACAACAACCCGCTCCGCCGGTTGCCCCATCCCTCCCCCCGTGACCGCCATCAGCTCGGCCACTCACCGACCCTGAGCAGCGCGTGCCTGCTGGAAACGGTTGGTATGGGGATCTGGATGTCCGCTGGGCTGGCCCGCCCCACCTCAAACACGCCCTCCTTGAGCGGGATAGCTTGAGGCAGTGGCACCTTATCCCCAATGTGGTCGAAGCTGCCGTTGCCTGCAGGACCATTGGCAGCACGGGACAGGGACACATGGTCAGTGGCGCTGCATGAAGGCGTGCGGCAGGGCGCGCACAACGCGTGCAGCTGCTGCTGCAGGTTCTGAACAATGAGCAGACACAGCACACTTGCGTTAGCAGACAGCCAGTGCAGGAAGATGCAGGCAGATGCGCACCCAACAGATGACTCGGGTTGATGCTGCAAACCCACCACATGCTCTGCACAACTGTTGAGGCACTCAGCGAACATTGCCGCAGTGCCAACTACCCATCAAGCAGGCCAAACCTTTGTCCTGCTGCCCTTGCTGTTGCGCGCTGCTCACCAGTGGGGCGCAGCACCAAACGGCACGATGCAACAACTGCTTGGGATCTTGATACGGCGACTGTAGCTACGCCTCGTTTGCTGCTCTGATTGTGGCCTGCAGTGCAACATTTGGGATGCATCATCAGCCGAGGCCCGTGCTGCCAGCTGTTCCTACCCTGCCACCTGGCTCACAGGTGACGGTTGAGCATGGCAGCAGACACAGGTCGCACTTGATAACACAGCTGCTACAGCATCATACATGCAGCTGAAGCTCACCGGAAATGCGGGCCTGGCGGGCAAAGTTGGTGGACAGGCGCTGCTGCACTGAGGAGGAGCCATTGAACCGAGGGAGCATGCTGCCACCGCTGCTCAGCTGAGAAGCTCTTGGATCGCTGTAAGTTTCTTACTCGCGGCGTGCCGGGCTGCTGATCGTAGGCCAACTCAAACCAGAATGAGCAAGGAAGATTGACGAACTTCCGAGCAAGCAACACAGAGAGCAGGTCGCTTGATAGAAACAACCAGTGGATTCAGAAAAAAAGAAAAACACTCTAGGTGTCTTGTGGAAACAACAGAAGCTGCTTAGCACACAGGGTGGATGCACACGCGTGAGCACCCTGCTCCACGAAACGACGATATCCTACTAGACAAGGCGAACTTAACTTGCTATCCAGTTGTGTGTGGCACCTTAAGATTTGGCGCTGGCACAGCACCTCATGTAGGCAGTTGTTACATGATGCGTGCGTCAGCATAACAAGCATCTGTGGACCTCAAGCAACCATCGACAGCACCAAGGATGCACGCTACAAAGCCTCGTGACAGCAAATGCAGATTAATCAGAAGTGTTTTGGGTTGGCCTGACTGCAAGCAACAAAGCAAAACATTGTCGAGTGATGCTGGCGCTACCCCAGCCTGGGCTTGAGCCTCCCAAGCTGCCACCAAACGCCAACTTATGGTGCTGCTGTGGTATTAGGTGCAGCAACCTAATAACCACTCTCTGCCTTACAGTAGTAGAACAGCTTGGCATGGCGCCCAGCAGCTGCAGTAGATAGCGTGGCGCCTGCACCAGGCCCCACCTGCTGCTGCAGCGCTGCAGGCGCCCCTGCCTGCGTTGCTGCTGCCTGAATTGCTGGCGGTGGCAGCAGCATGCCTCCCCCCACCCACTGGTGGCGAGGCATCCAGTTGTCCCGCGTGGCGTCCAATGCAGCCAGCAGTGCGCCGCCCTTCCATGCGATGTGCGAGGGGTGTGCTCTGTGCTCCAGCACGTTGACCACCTGCGAGACGTTGCATGTCTGCATGAGTGCCTGAGGAGGAGCCTTGACGCTGACAAGCAAGCTGCAAACAATGCAGCTGTTAGTGCTAGTGAGGAGCTGAGCTGCAACCCCTGTGGCACACGCATGCCACAGGGTGTGCCCAGGCCCAAGCATGCCGCCACAGACACACGTGCAGCGCTGGCCAGTACTTTTCTGCAGTTATGCATCCATGCATCCATGCGTGATACGCAATCGCGCGCCCTCTGTTTGAGCAAGGTCCGCGGCTGGCACGCTGGGAGCTGGGCTGGCGGGCCGGGGCTGTGCGCACCTGCTGCCTCCCCCCTGCAGCGAAGCGCGTCATGAGGCGGCGCTCCAGCATCTGGCCCAGCCCCCGCAGGCCAGCGGCAGGCCCCGTCAGCAGCAGCCCATTGGCCAGCCTGTCACACAGGTCAGGCCTGCCTGCAGCAGCTGCCATGATGCTGTGGTATACAGCCTAAGGCAACAGCAGCATGTGTGAAGCAGCAGCAGCAGCAAGAACAGTGTTGGCCCGACAGCAGAATGGCTGTAGGTGGCTGTGGCCTTGCGTTATAAGCTGCAACGGCGGGCATGCACGCATGCACAGCGGAGTCAAGCTTCTCCCCAGCTCACCTCATCCAGGGACATGCTGCTGCCACCATCGGTGGTCCTGCTGCTGTCTGCTGCTGCACCGGCAGAAGAGTTGGGCCACTGCATGGACTGCTGCCCCTGCTGCTGCCCAGCCTGCGGACCTGGCGTGCCTGCTGCTGCTGCTGCTGCTGCTGCGTCCTCGCCTGCTGGCGCGGGCATGTCCAGCGGTGGCAGGTACATGCCCACCGGGGGCGCTGAGCTGTCGCCGGCCTCCAGGCGCGCCTTGAGCTGGCCCTGCAGGTACATTGACTCGGCGGCAGGCATGTCATGCACGCAGGCGTGGTGGTGCCGGTACTGCAGGCCCCGCTGCACCTCGGCAGCCGCCGCCTCAGCACCAGACCCCCCTTCCCTGCTGCTTGCTTGGCTGGGCACCGCCAGCAGCACTGCTGCTGCTGCGCCGTGCGCTGCTGCCGCTGTCCTGCCACACCAGCTGCTGCGGGCTGGGCGCCAGTGCGGGGTAGAAGCACAGCATGGACGCCACGGCGGCCCAGCTGCCGAGCGCGACGGCGAAGTTGCTGGTGGGCTGGCCTGGCGCGCGCAGCGGCAGCGGGGCGGGCGCGGCCTCCTCCAGCATGGCCCTGCCCACCAGGCCCAGCGTCAGCGTCTCCTGCAGCGCAGGCAGCGTGCGTGCGCGTGCGTGCGTGTATATGTATAGGGGCTCAGCACTGCATGCATGCAAGTGAGTGCCTTACATGCGTAAGCCGCCGCATCCGTCCCCAGACCCGGCCAGCACACACGCATGTGGCCCCTGCAGGCCTCGGGCTGCGCTTGCACAACAGCTGGCAAGTTTCGGCCATAAGCCTCCCAGCAAATAGGGCCACAGCGTTGGGTTGTCCAAGGCACTGAAGCAGGTGTTGGCGGCTGCGCATGTGGCTCTGTGTAACAGACCCGCAAGTGCTGGCCGGCTCTGCACCGCACTGCCGTGAGCTGCTGCGCCTCATCCCGGCCCCACCTTTGGAAAGTAGCACTGCTGCATCACCAGCTCCTCCAGCATTAAGCAGCAGTACACATCAGCAGCACCAACACTGCCGCCGCTGCTGCTGCTGCTTCCAGCTTGCCCATCCGCAGCCTGCTGCGGCTGCACCACGCAATCCAGGCTGGGCCCGCCAGCTGCCTGCTGCAGCTGCACCGGCCAGTGCCTGTAGCAGCCCATCCAGCCCACCAGCGCAGCGGCAATGCGCGTCAGCCCCAGCTGCAGCGTCACCCTGCTGCTGACCGGCGGCAGCACCACTGCGTCGTCCACACAGCAGATGCTGGTGCCGCTGCTGCCCATGTCTACCACGACTGCCGAGGTTGAGCCGTTGCCCAGTGCTGCTGCCACTGGCGCCAGGTGCACCACCAGGCTGGCGCACCCCAGCCGCTCCAGCAGCACGCCAGCCAGCAGGCGCACCTGGGCAGGAAGCAGCCGCGCAGGCAGTGGGGGGAGCAGGACACACTCTTTTTTCACCATATCTAACATACGGTACTGTTGTGCCAAATCTGGCTGGACAGATGGACAGGCAATGTGGTGTACTTCATTGAAGCTGATTGGCTGCCAGCGACCTGCGAGGAGTGGCAGTAGCGCGCAGGAGTCACATTGCAAGCCTGGGCCTAGTGCCTGCCCATGCATGCACCAGCTGTCGGCGGCAAGGCACGGCCTGCCAGGCTGCTGTCCAGCAGCCGCTGCTCACCTCTACTGCTGTCATGTCCTGGTGCACCAGCAGCACTGCTGACAGGCGCGACAGCTGCTCCGGCGACAGGCCCAGCTCCACACACAGCGCCCAGCGCCACACAGCCTCAAACCTGCCGGCAGCAGCACCAGGAACAGCCAGCGGGCGCCGCGGCGGCCGGCACAAACCTGAGCGGCAGCAGTCGCAAGCTGGGCGGTGCACGGCTTGACGTTGTGCAGCAGCACGCTGCATGTTGCTCAGACAGCAGGTCCTGGCTGCTGCTGGGCCTGGTGCGTGCACTGGGCAGCATGGGGCCTGCCCACCCCGCCCCCGCCTGACCGCCCGGGCGCCCACCTCTCCAGTATGAGCCGCTCCGGGGTCGTGTCCAGGCCCGCTATGTGGCCGTCTGCGGTCATCAGCCAGTGGGCCCTGTAGGGGTCACCGGGCCACAGCGCGGCAACCTGCAGCAGCAACAGGCACGGCAAGGGGTCGACCAACCCCACACACAGTGCTGCCAGCCAGGCAACACCTCCCCTGCCTTCACAACCACTTGCGTACGACTGCTGGCAATGCTCCCGCAGCTTGACATGCCATGTTGCAAGGTCGTGGCGTGCCCCAAGGGTGCGTGCCTCGCCCCAACCAGCACACGCTGCTCACCAGCGTGGCCGGGGTGGGGAGCAGGCACAGCCAAGCCGGTGCAGCCGGACCTCATCTCACCTGGGTGCCTGCAAGATGCGGCACAAATGCTGGCGACGCCTGCTGCTGCTGCTGCTGCTGGCCTGCATGTGACGTGCGGGGCCCTCTGCGAGTCCTGGCCCACGCAAAGCCATCGGAGCCCTCGGGTATCTGCCTGCTGCTGACCGTGCCAGCCTTGGCCGCAGGGAACAAGTCATCTGGCACCTGCTGCTGGTCAGCGCTCGCAGCACCACCAGCAGTGGGGCTCAGCGGCTGGCTGCCCTTGCCTGCTGAATCCAGGGATTGTCGTCGCTGCTGTGCTTGCTGCTGCTTGTCAAGGCTGGGTGGCCGCGGTGGCACTTGCAAATGCAGCGTCCTGTGCACCTGTGTGCGGCACATGGCAACACACACATTGGGCGCCGGACGAGATTATCGATCTTTGATACACATTCATTCGTGTCCCGCTCGTACAACCTTGGATGCAACGGGCAGCGCTGTGGAAGCATGCCGCATTATGGGACTGCAGCTTCAAAGCAATGCAGCAGGAGCCACAAGCACATCATCCCTGCATGTGTGCTGCTCCTCGCACCGGGGCGCTGGCTGTCAGCTTCCCTCACCTCAGCCAGCGCCTCATATGCCAGCTCATCAGGGTCCCAGACGCACCAGCTGCTGTCGCCTGAACCTGCGGCATCCTGCGCTGCTGCTGCTGTTGCTGTGTGCTCAGCAATGCAGTGCGGCACCACCCGCGGGGTGTCCTCAGAGCCCAAGCCAAGATAGAGCAGGTGCTCAGTTGGGTGCAGCACTACGAATGACTGGCCCTGTTGGCGCAGGTATTCGTGTGCTGACACCACCTGCTGGTCCATGCTTTGCTCCTCCTGACAGTGCTGCTGCTGCTGCTGCTGCTGCTGCTGCTACAGTAAGCAACTGACTGATTACTTGTTGCACAGCCAGATGCAGCCCGCCATCATCCACGAGCTGTTATGATCAAGCAAGAGTGACGATAATAAACGAATGAGATGTTCCGTTGATGGATACGATGGGAGTAAGAGTACCACGAGTGAGGTTATGGGCAACACTGTGAGAGGAGTATTGCACCTGCGTGTCACTCCCAGAACATGAGCCAAATTGCGTGGCGCATCTCCTGCAGCATATCAAGCAAAGATCAACCAGTGACTGCTTATGCACGGCTCCAATAAGGGCTTCCGAAAGGGGTTGTCATTCAGAAGTTGAACACCAGTCAAAAGCTGTGATGAACTTGATGCAGAAAATGTTTGCCATCCAGATCTGCCATCGCAGTAAAAGGTTTCCACTCCTTTCACCTTTTCTTGTGGTGCTGGCTGCACTGCCGAGCAGCCGCTGCAGCTGACATCAAATCTGTACTGCTAATGTTAACCACCCAAACTCTGCCAGCATGGTCTATCTAGTGTTCTTAAGCACAGAAGTACCAATACTTGGCGGCATCATCGGGCTGATAATGTACTGCTCGCCCTCGAGCGCTGCCAGAGCAACCAGGCAGGCACAATCCCCTTGGGGAGCACCAGCGCTAGCAGTACGGCCAGCGCTGTCAGCTGGACACCGGCGAGTGCGGCTCGTGATGCCTCCTGCACTTGACAGCACGCAAGCTCCGTAACTCACAAGGTCATTGCCATCGTTTGGAGCTCAGGCAACCTGGATTCTGTTTGGAGCTCAGGCAATTGCAGGTCGCAACCTGGAAGCTTTGCAGAGCACCATGCAGCCATGATCGTACACGTGCTGGCTTGTGCCTGTTGCCGCTTCCTCCCATGCATGCTGCCCTGCATGCTTTGCAGGAACCTAACCCCATGCCCTGTGCAGTCACCTTCAAGGGCACAGCCTGCTGGAATGCGTATGGTCTGGCAGCGTCTGACTACAATATGCTCCTGCCCAACATTACAGGCTTCGTGGAGCGCTATACACCGTCGCCACATGCCACGGCCTGGCGAGCAGGAAGGCAAGCAGTGGCGCTGTAGATGCTGCCTAACCCAGCATGGTGCGTCCTGCTCATTGGTTGCTTTGAAGCCCAGCAAGAGCTTGAGAGGAGGTTGGAACTGTGTCATGCACTACAGTCAGGGCACCATGTGCTGACAAGCTGGCATGCTGCAGCAGCAGTGTCACTACCACTGCCAGTCTGGCAGCTGAGAGTGGGCTTCGTACTCTTCACACCAACATGCAATTCCAGCAGCAGCAGCGCGCCCCAAAAAAGTGTGACACTGACATCAGGGTGGCTGTTGTGCAGTGTACATGTGCAGTTTCAAGACCTGCTGATGCTCTCGCTCTGTGTGCTGGCTCCGTAGTGGTGCTGCTGCTGGCGGTGACAACCCGCTTCGTCTGCTGTGCAGCGCAGGGCAAACTGCTATGGTGAGCAGCGCCAGAAGCAGCAGTGCTGGCAGCCAAACTTCATCAGCAGCCACGGCACCATAACCAGGCCTCCTGGTGGCCGTTGCCTGGCAGCAGCCATTGTTTTGTCAACAGCAGCAGCAGCAGCAGCAGCAGCAGCATTCTTGCGCTGTCAAGGGTGCCAAGCAGCAGCAAGACAGCCTTGCCTGTCTCAGCCATGTGTGCCTGCGATGCTACCCCAGGGGCTTCACCTGCAGTGCCGTCACCATCGCCTACTAAGTTGCACCTCTGAGCAGCCGGTGGGGAGTGGTGCATAGAAAGGACAGCAGCTCCACCCACCTGCCCTCATGCATTGCCAACCTGGTCAATGCGTCACTCTGGGTGTAGTGAGTGGGCAGCGCTGACATGCAAGCAGCTTAGGTGCACATCATGCCATACTATATGCCAGTGGCTTGCAGGACAGTTGCTGTCTTGGCTCACATACCATGCTATGAAGCGCCAGTTGCAATCACACCAGCTGTTGTGTGTCTTACTGCAGCTTTGCTTACAATGCCGTGTCAGAGCATGGAACAGCAGTGCTGTTTGACCACCTGGCCCTGTTCTATTGCTAACTGCCGGCCTGGCTGCTGCCATGCAGGGCTGTTGCCAATTAATTCATATGGGTGCCTAATGGCTTTGGTTTGCGCCTGACGACATTCACAGCCATGACCAGTTATTGTGCGCTCAATGATGCTGCATGTTGTACCGCAGTGACGGTCTGCACACTATTGCAGTTGAGCAATCCCGCTGGCGTTGCAAGCACAGGAGGCCTCCTGTGCACACATGCTTCCTGCACTGGCAAGCAACATGCTTTGTCTATCTTACCAATGCAGTGCAAAAGGGCATGCTGGTGCTTGACCCTCTACCACATGCACACACTGCAATCTGCGTGGCCTGTTAATCAGCTTCCAGTGTTGCTATGGCTTGAATGGGTAATATGATGATGATGATGATGATTGATGATGATG
>JACERP010000696.1:0-42131 GCA_014080715.1 Scenedesmus sp. NREL 46B-D3 | reverse complement strand
GTTGCATGCATTCTGTATGTTGACTGTGGTCAACCACATTTCAGCAAGCAATGCAACACCACTGCCACATGCATGCTCCACCTGTGCAGGTTGTGAAGACTGACCTGTTTGCCGTCATTCTTTGTCCTTGTACTTTACAGCACACAAAACACGTTGTGTTGCATGTCAAAACCTCAAGCCGATCCCTTGTACTGCTCATGACGATGCGGCTGAGCAAGATGTGTATGAAAGAAGAGCACGAGGGAAGCAAGGCCGTCCACGCTTGCATTTGAGCTGTCACTAGATACTCACTGTGCAGCATGTCTCATCACTGGGACTCAGGCCAAAGCTCGCTGGTGGCAGTGACTCCTTGAGGGTGCCGGAAGTGCAGGGGTAGTCCTCACATGTGGGCGGCTGCAGCAGTGGAGTACGTGTGTAGGACAACAAGCAGAGCAGAAAGTTGCATGCATTCTGTATGTTGACCGTGGTCAACCACATTTCAACAAGCAATGCAACACCACTGCCACATGCATGCTTCCACCTTTGCAGGTTGTGAAGGCTGACCTGTCTGCCTTCATTCTTTGTATTTGACACTACATGTACTCCATAGCACACAAAACACCGTTGTATCGCATGTCAAAACCTCAAGCCGATCCCTTGTACTGCTCATGACGATGCGGCTGAGCAAAATGGTGTATGAAAGAAGGGCAGAAGCGGAAGCAAGAAGCAGCAACAGATCATGGCGGCAATAGGCGTGAGGCAGTAACAAGCATGGCTTGATGTGCAGCATGCAGTTGCCTTCACACGTAGCTGTCATGCAGTATGCGTGAAGTATGTACGTGTCTAGCAGTGACGTCACGTTGCACTGAGAAGATGCTGAGCGCGGCACTGAGTCTGGTGATCAAGCAGCACCTTCACTGTTCGGGTTCTGTTTCAAATATGTAGATATACCTGTTCAGGAGTGCTCACCGGGCTGCAGTCAAGTGGCTTGAAGTTCACGGTGAAGTAGCCACTGGAGGAGCTTGGTAAAATTCCTCCCAGGTTGCCAGGGCAGGACTGTGTGGCAGCGTCACCATAGATAACCTTGGGGCAATAGTCACGGCCATCACACTTACAGCAGGAATACTGAGCTGCGGTAACGGGTGCGCCATTGCGGGTAAGAGTCTGTTGGGTGTTGAGAGTGTGACGTGTGGCAGCGGCAGAAGATTGGCAGGCTTGATCAGGTAAAGCAAGGAGCACACCGTTGCACCAGTTCTGTTTGTACATGGCACCAGCGTGTTGATTTTGCATCACATGATTGAAGCAGCAGACATGCATGGCACAGCGCCGTCCAGCAATAACAGAGCATCGGATAGTAAACAACAAGAACATATCCCTTGCCAAACAGTGCACAGGAGGAGTGTATAATGCATGCATGACATGATGTGCTTTGCGTGCGCAATAGCCTCTCGGATTGCCCGCAGCCTGGGGGGTTGTCATACCTTGACATTGGGCGCCAGGTCCAGGTCGGACCCAGAGACGCTCCATTGGCAGAAGTTCTTGGCGCTGCCATAGCAGTACTGCACAAGTGTTGCAGCAGGCAGAGTTGCAGTGTTTCAATGTAGCAGTGTTGCAGCAGCAGGCAGAAATGCAGGACAGCTGAGTTACACACGATTATGGCTCAGCTGGACAACGGCCGGGGACAAAGCTGAGTTTGAAGCACCTGCCTGCCTGGCATGAGCCTCATGCTACTGAAAATGGCCGTTGCCAGAGTGTGAGCAAATAACAGACAGCAACACCATGACATGTCATGTCACTAGGTGCTTTGTCAGAATGCTCAGAGTGATATGTCTCTGCATCAGCCTTTGCCACAGGGGAACTGGAGTTTGAAAGCTGACATTGACTAAAGCAGAATTTTGTGACATTTCTGGTATGGTGCGGCAGCAAATGGTGCTGCAGTTTATTGCTGCATGTTGCAACATGCACCACATCTGCAGCAACATGCAGCAATGTCACACAACGCCAGCACATGCAGTACGCGTGTTGTGCGAGGCCTTCAGGACATGAGGGCTGCCTGTAGGACTGTAGAGCGTTTCGACAATCAGCAGCTTTTATCTTGCAACACTCCATGAGTTGGTCTCACCTTGACAACGCTTGGTGCTTTATCAATGCTGCAGCAGCCATTGGGGCCTGCAAGGGGAGAGGGCAGCGAGCAAACGAAGTCTTAGTTGCTTTGTTGTTGTGGCACCACTATGTAACAACAGTCATACAGCTCCACTACACTCAATGGTTAGGGCAGTGGAGTTCCACCGGTGCTGAACGAGCCTCAGCAGACCAGCAGCACAGCTTGGTGCAGCAGCAGATGAACGGATTGTGCCACAGATGCAGCAGCAGCCGTGTCACTGCTTCATCACTGTCTGTGCATACAAGAACAAGCAGCAAATGCCAAAAGGAGTTATCAATGGTACTTATCAGTTGGACATGCTCAGGTGAAGGCAGGAATTACTTGGTGCGGCAGTATCTGTACAGCACCAACACACCTGTCACACATGAGAAGGGATGGTCCGTGCAACCGCTGACTTCAGCACGCAGGCCAACAAGCGCGTCGCCTTTGCAGTTTTGGGCGCAAAACCTGGCAGCAACAATGATGGGAGAGCAAGGCAGACATGCAACGGCTTAACCAGCCTGGCAAGCCTACTGAGTGCATATAGTAGGCATCTCAGCAACAAATTTGTTGTTTAAAAACACATCGTGTGCTCGTTCAACTGCCGCAATGCAGACATGCTGTCTTTGTGGCCCAGTTGGACTTGAGCAGCACTCAGTGCCTGCCATCATGGCTTGATGCTGTCACGACAACTTAGGTACAGCAATACAGCCACTACTAGTAAAACACAACAATCATCATGTGTAGCAACTGCTGCCGTGCACGGGCAGGACTATATAGTCCAATGCCATTATGCCAATATGCCAATATATGGCATGATGCAGGACAGTACAGCAAGGTACACGGCAGCCATTGCAAGTGCTGTGTTTAAATTTACTTTTTAAGCAGTAGCTGCTTCCCATTTGAAATGCTGCCAGCATGACATGATGTGTCAGCGTACCATATAAATTCCAACCGGCACTCACTTGATGGGGATGTCATTGGCTGCAGCCAGGCTCAGTCCTGCCAGCAGGCAGGCCGCCAGGAACAGCATTCTGCGCATTTTTCAGCGGTGGGATACAGACCTGTGGGGAATGACAGCAACCACCACCACCAGTAGTTGCAGCAGCACAGGGAATCGTTACTTTAACACGGTGTGTGTGTAGATGCATGTTTTGATGCCTAGGGGTGTCGAAAACAGATCTCTGTACCTGCCGTGCCTTGAATGTCTTGTAATTGATTATTTCTGACTTTGACAATGTACCAGTTGGTCTCTGCAAAGTCCGCGGCTGTGACAACAAGTTTTGATGACAACACCACTACCTCTGACTGAAATTCTTAGCTAAGCAGTAAGTTTATGCAATTGAATGTAAATTGATCTCTATTTGATGTAGCTTGTATGGCTTAGCTGCATGGCATGATGACGTGAAAACTGGCATCGCCGAACGGACCGTTTGGCAAAACACTTCAAGCAAGCTCGCCTGCTGACCTAGCCTTAAGCAGAACTCACCTCTCGCTTTGAAGTGTTGCCTTGAAAGATTGGGGTGCGATAGAGGAGCACAGGAAGTTAAGTAGAGTGCATGTTGGCACAGTTAGTCAGTTTGGTTCACCGAGGGGACTGTTCGGTTCACCGAGGGAGATCTGTGAAACTCCGAGGCTCCAATTAACGTGTGAGTTTGGTTCTCACAGTCATGTCGCATCATTTGGAAGCGCGCAGGTCTTGTCCGAGCGTTGGCGCTGAAGCTCAGCTACCTTGAAACGGCGAAGTCGTCGACGTCCCGCGCTTTTGAGTGCCGCACAAACTAATGCACATCTCTAGACGCAGGCCCAATCGCCCCTCAAAAACTAAGCCGAGTCGCGCCAGCTGGGGCCAGTACTGGCGCTTACCACTGCAGGCTGCAGCTGCAGCCACATATATGTGCAGAAGCAGCAGCACTCCAACGCAGCAGAAAATTGCAAGCAAGCAGTGTCATTTACTCCTACATGCGAGGCTGCGCATGTAAGCAAAGCTGGCTCGACCCACTGTGTTGCGCTGCTGGTTGTACTGCTGAACACGTAGACAGCATCCAAGTCCAAAGTGCTTGCTTCGGGGGCACCAACCAGGGGCACCCCTCCCCGTACAGGAAGCAAAGGCAAGAGGGCTGCCCTACCTTCAACCCTCCTGCCCAATCACCTGAAGCAACCATAGAAAGGGCAGCGGCAGGGGGCTCGTCAATGGGCTGGTGCCCAGAGAGCCTGATCCTGCCGCCCCGTCTTAAGACAAGCTTGCAGAATTGTACATGTATGCATGCAGGTGCTTGCTTGTTGTTTGCACACAACGTGTTGTGTTCTAACAGGTTTGAGGGGGAGCCTGGAGCCTAGACTGTACATCACTTGCACGCATAGAGCACAGCTTTGCGAACTGACCATGTAACTGGTGCATGAACCACAACAACGACCAGCGGTGCTCCACTGGTGCATGATGGTGGTGCATGTGCATGCTGCTGCCCCCACCACAATCACCACCACCTTATCATGCAAAGCTGTCAACGCGCCAGGACATGAAGACATGCTGTGCACTTCGTTTACTACCATCAACCACCGTGTCTACATGTGAATTCAGCTCAAGCAAGTAGTCGTGTTGGGAGATACTTTGACACCCATGAATCGTGCAAACCAAAGTGCACTGCCTACCTGGTACCACAAGATCACGTCTATGCCCAGCGGAGCCAGCTCCACCCGCAGGATGGCACCGACGTTGTACAGTGCGTGCTTGCTAGCAGAGTAGGCGCCTGGCCTTATGGAGGTGAAGCTTCCAGCAACAGCTGCTTGCTAATCAGGGGCCATGTCAGCTGGCTGCACAACGGCGCCTTCGCGCATGCTGGCAACTGCCCAACAACCTGCTGGCACAGCACATTGTGCACAGCGGTCGTGGCATTGTCGACAGACTGTCATCCATGGAAATGGCATGTGCGCATAGCCAACCCCTAAGCCTACTAAGCCTATGTTGATGATCAGGCTGCGCCTGGCCTTGGACATCATGAGAGGTGCCACCTGCATGCATGCCCGCATTTGTGTCAAGCTAATCGCAATGGCTACTGGCAGGACATGTAAAGATAATGCTGTCCTGCTGCATGAGCTCAGCTCATGAACTGTGGCACACTTGTATACATCTGCATCTGCTGTCGCACTGGTGTGTGGCACTGCACGCGTGCAGGCATACAACAAGTCTAACTGGCCGCACAACAGTGATGCGGCACGTGCGCTGCTGGACGTCTCATACACATGACATCCTACAGCAGGTTAGTGCCTGGAGCAGCCACCTGGGTCCGACCGTTGGTCCGTCACCCGGAAGGACAACACAGCTGCCGCAGGTTGCGCTGCTGTGATCTCGTCACTGCTGTGCATTGCACCCCGGAGCTGATGAGCGGCAGTTTGCCGTGCACAGCCATTGGCAGCAGCAACAGACAATCAAGTGCCTCTTGTGGAAGTGTTGCTGCATAACTAACAGCCCTGCTGTGGCTCGGCCCATGTGAGCAGTGTCACCTGCTCACCAGCTGTAACTTTGGTGGCGCCCCAAGGCAAAACATACAACACATGTAATGTGATGTGGTGTGATGTGATGGTACACGCAGCTGCCCAGGTGTGAAGCTCACCAGCTGGAGCATCCGCACTGCGTTTAACATAGTCTCTCTCCAAGTGTGCCCGCACAGGGCGAGTACTGTGTGCAGCGCCCAAAGCCTGCGTTGTTGACCAGCGCATCCAGTGTGCCACACTCCTGCACGCCAACTGACAGAACTGACAAAACTGAATATATGTCTACATATGTGACGTTATATGTATAAGGCAGCGCCGGTCGCAGGCACACAGCGCACATCGACTTGCAAGTGACTGAATGCGCAGCTGCTTGAAGTGCTTGCCGGGCCACATGGGTACCCCAGCCTGGCTCAGCATAACATCTGCTTCGCATGCTTGACCGTAGTTTGCAAACTGCCCCCAATTGGGGAGGGGGGGGAGGGAGGCTGCATTCCCAAAGGCTGAAAGTACTGCTGCCAGTTATGCTGCTGCTGCTGCTGCTGCTGCTCAGTAGCACTGTGTACGCAGCGCCCAGCTGTGCTGTTGCTGCTCACTTTTGATCACTGAGTCAGCGGCCTGCCTGCAGGAGGCGTCCAATGTAACAAGCAGCTGCAGTAACAGAGCAGTAGTATGATTGGCAGCCTCCAGGCGTGCTGAGACTGTGTTTGTAACGAACAACACACAGGCGTGCTGAGACTGATTGCCTGGCACCGCAGCACTGCTGCACTTACCACAACCCTAGTCACTCCTGGTGGCAGTGTTGACAAATAATCCAGCAGTCTTGCTGATGCAACAACTGTGAACCCACTTCAGCTGAACTCTTGAGCCAGTGCTGGCCCAATGCCACGTCCGTGCAGCCTGTGATCAGCACAGTTTTTCTGCCTGTCAACTGCATAGCATTTGCCGCTGATGCACCGGTAGTATGTAGCAAGTCATCGTCACAACAGTCAACATGGTACCTCAGCAAAACTTTCAGCAGATTCAGCAGAAGAAGCTTCTGATTCTCGATCGCTGTCCCGCACGCTGCCGCTCGCGTGAACAGCTGTGAAGCAATACCCGGTCATCATGGCTCGCATGGCCTTGGCAAGTTGCCAACGCTTCCGTGCAAGCGGTTTACGTTATTTGAACTTTTTCATGCAGATATGCTTTAAGAAGCCTGCACATCAACACAGCCGAGCAAAAGCAGCAACATGAGCAGCGAAGTCACTCCCAACATGGCGCCAGCAGGGCCACCTGCAGATGTCCCAGCTGCAGCACATGACGAGAAAGGCGATCAGCGCGTTATGTACAGTGAGTTTGTGTCTGCCAAAGATGAAAGCAGCATCAGCAGCATGTACAGCGAGTGCTGTTCTGCCAGTGGCCAGCCTGGCAGCAGCACCAGCTTGCTGCTCCTGCTTTGAAATGCATGCCGTTGCAGCACTACCCAAGGGTTTTTCACGCCCAAAGCCAACAGCATCAGTGCTGATAGCAGCAGGCGAAAGCTACACTAGTTTATCACTGTGCTATTTCATATTGTGCAGGTGCATGCCCCAACCTGGGTGCTTTCCGTTGGCTGTTCATGAGCAACAAACAAGCCAGGGTGGGCACAGGCCGCTACGCACCACGTGCCTTGGGCATACTCAGTGGAGTAATGCTGCTGGCAGCAGTGCCCACGGTGAGCTTTGGTGTCAGTGGCTGCTTTTGTGCACAAGGCAGCAGAAAGCCTTCAGTAGCTGCTGGTGACGCCACATACCTTTGAAGGGCAACGACTAGGGCTTGGCAAAGCAAAGCTGTTGGTCGCCTCGCGGAGCCGTGCAGATCAGTGCCAGAGAGTCGCAAGAAAGTGTGCAGTACAAGCGTTCAAGTCGGTAAGAATTAGCGTGTTGGTTTTGCTTCTGAGTTGTGGCCATCTCATTGACTACTGCAAGCAGTAGAATAGAGTGTACAAGATCAATCAGGCGCTGGGTTTGCCGTCTGCTATGTCACTATCACTGCCATGCCCTCCCTGCTGCTGCTGCTGCTGCTGCTGCTGCTGCTGCCTGCTGCTGCCCGCTGCTGCTGCTGCTGTGCGCTCATGGCACCTTGCAGAGCCTGCTTGCCCTGCTGCTGCGACCCTTGCTGGCTAACCACTTCCCCATGCTGGCTAACCACATCCCAGTGCTGTTCAAGGGTGCCGCTGACAGCAGCTGATCGGTGCAGCTGGTGGGCAACCGCACAACATGCAGCATGTGAGTTGGTGCGTGTTGCAGCAGCACATGAGATGCAGGCAGCCATGTGTGTTGTGTGCTTACTTGCAGCAGCTGCTGCTTGCCCCTGCATTAACAGCATAGCTGCTGCTTTGGCTCAGCAACCACTGCAGGAGGCAGCTGATCAGCAGCCGTAGCAAGTGCAGCAAAACTCCAGTTCAAACCCCGAAGCTTTCAACACAGCTGCTTGACGATAGAACTCTGCGTAATACGTTCACGGTGCTGTTGCAGGCCTCGCACCAAATCTCTCCTCTGCTTGAAAAATCAGCAACAGTGGTGTCTGAGCAAGGCGCGGTGGTCCTAGCATGTGAGATGTCCAGGCAGCATGCACCAGCAACTGTGCAGCTCACAGACGAGGACACAGCATGCCACCATGGTGCTGACTATAGTATGATCCCAATGTGCTGTGCAGGTCGCTCAATACATGCTCATGGTTGCTGAGAGTTGCACGCTGCATGAAAAGCAAACCGTCTTTTGCTGCGGCAAGGATGCAGCTTGCCAGCCACTGCAGGTGGCACCAGACCAGCAGCCATGGCGAGGGCAGCAGACATTCATCGTATCTGCTGCTGCAAGAAATCAGTTTGCCAGCTGCTGTCAGGTGGCAGCAGCCATGGCAAGAGCAGCAGAAGTTTGACTCCTCTGCTGCAGCAAGAATGCAGTTGCCGGACAGTAGTGCTCTGACAGCATTTTTGCGTGCTGCACTGTGTGTGGCTCATGTGCAAGGATCTGCGCAGGCAGCATTCCCAGCTGGGTTGACATCAAGCTGGCTGCACCCACATCCCAGGGGCTGGAAGCATGATGGCTTTCAACATAGTTGTTTCTGTCTGCTCTGGAAGTGTGCTTGTTGTTTGGTGAGTGCATTGTGTTGCAGCTGTTGTGTTGTGGGCATCTGTTGAGCGCATGTGCCCGGCAACACATTTAGCAGCCTGCTCCATAGTCCCTGCTTGCACTGCAATGCCGTGCAGTGGGCGGTGTGCAGCGGTGCCTCGTTGAGAGCACTGACTCTCTAAGTTCTGAGCTCTCTGAGCTTGTTGAGGTTGCGGCTTCTTTCGGTTGATGGTCTCCTTCTGTTTTTTTTGTGGACCCCATGATCCTTGTTTGGCTTTTTTGCGGGTGGGCCAGTGGCTCTACTTTGGTAATTTGGTGATATGGGTTAAAGGGTGCCGCTGCTAGTACTTGTACAGTTTGCATGTCGGCTCGCTTGTGGCAATGGTCGCCAGCTAGCTGGATGTCTTGCCCTGGCACCCTTGAATTTGGATTGTATGTGATGTGCGGCTTGTCACTGTACGCATAGCAGCATAGTTCAAGCTTGAGCAAGCACGCTGTACTAATCCTGTGCATGTACATGCGGGTTGGCGGGGGGATTAGTGATTGGCAGCTCGAGTGCACATGTGCATGTGACCATATGACATGTTGTGAGATGGTACATACCACATGTGGGTTGGCGAGGGAGTTGTGATTGGCAGTACGTGTGGGTTGGCGAGGGAGCCTCCCACAAGTCAAAGTGAGTTGAGATTGGCAGCTTCAGAGCAGACAACTTGCGCTGGCGATGCATTGCAACTGCTCAACATGTCGCCATGTCTGTCACGTTTTGGAGGCTGATAAAGCACGTCGTCGCAATCGTGGCACTGCCCCACCATGCAGCAGTCGCTGTGAACGGCGCGTGCACGTGCAGCAGGCTGCATTCCCGCACCAGTTGCGCTGGAAAAGAAAGAAACCGCACACCATCATATGCTGAGTTCTTGAAAAATTAGTGTAACTGTAACTGTACATTTGTGTTGATGGTTATGCACGCATTGCACCGGCCCGCTGTGCAATCATGGCGACAGGTTGTTGGCCTAGTCCTGACGCTGGGGCTCACTTGCAGCCTTGCAGGGTTGTGCACAGCCGCTGTGCCGGACATGTGCTCGACCGTTAAAAGCAACCACGTTAGAAACATGTTATGTGGCAGGCGTTTTTGCCGGTGCTGCGCTGGAAGGCAGGTGCTGTCCTGCATGTTCAAACACAGAGGGTTTTGGGGCCAGGGGCTTGGGCGTTACGTAAGGTCGTGCAAGTCCAACAGTGGTAGAAGCTTAAGGTAGATTGACAGGGACCAGAGGCAGCGCAAGATGCAGTTCCAGCAGCAGCTCTCACGTCAGTTCAAGCACTTCTGTCGTACACGCCAGAGACGCGCATTCGCCACACAAGCAACGTCAAACGCCACTATGGTCGGCCTGTCCTTCCAGCAGACGGCTTTGAACGCTGATCAGCGCCTCACGCTTTCGGGTGCTTGTGCTGCTACTCTGCCTGAGGGACATAGTCACGATGTACTCCTGTTTGGGGGCTACCACGAAGCACCAGACAAGCAGCGTGCGTGTACAAACTCAGCATGGATATACTCTGCAAAGACAGCCGCCTGGGAGCCAGTGCAGTACGCATCAGGAGCAGTGCCACAGCCCAGGTGGGTGAGAAGCAGCGCACACGTCGCTTGCATGCATTGCGCTGATACCACACAATGTACACGTGCTGTACAGGCATAGCTGACGTGAATGCCTGCAGCTTCTGGTGCTGCCCGGCATGCTTGCTGCTGCAAGGCGCATATGCATGCGGCACAGGACGCCCTTGCCAGTGCCAGGGCGGTCGGTGCATGTGCAAGCTTACTCCATACTTGCATGTCTGAGCTCCTGCCATCAGCTCCCCTGGACAGCCAGTTTTCAGGCAACTGTCACTGCATGCATGCATACTCCTGTCTGTCACCACCCCATCCAATGCTCTGCAACCAAATGACCTGCTGTTGCTGCTCCTGCTGCTACTGTCCTGCAGGCTGGTTTCCCAGGCAGTCATTGTCGGCAGCAAGCTGTGGATCATTGGCGGATGGGACTCGTCCATCAGCGGGCCAGATGCCTTCCTGGGCGATGTTTGGACCCTGGACCTTGACACCTGGGCCTGGCAGCAGCAGCAGCTTGCAGGAAACAGCGTCCTGCAGGGCGTCTCTCGCCACCAGGCCGCAGCAGTCGGCCAGCACGTCTACATACACACGCACCGCACAACGGACCACATCTTGCGGCTCGATACCAGTGCGAGCCCGCCACTTTTGGAGCAGCTGCCAGTGACAGGGCCTGCCCCCAGCAGCAGGGGCCTGCACAGCATGGTGCATGTGGATGGGCACCTGTATGTACTGTTTGGGGCACCTCAAAAAGGCGCCATGTTGGACGATGTGTACCGGCTAGACTTGGCAAGCCTGGCATGGGAGGAACTGTCAGGCAAGGTGTCAGGCCCTAAACCGCACCCGCGCTGCAGTGCGGCGGTTGGGGCGGTTGGTGACAAGATCCTGGTGGTTGGTGGGGCGTTCTACGGAGCGTCGGGTGGACTTGAGATGCTGCAGGATGCGTACGTGTTGGACACAAGCAGCAGCAGCTGGCTGGTGCCAGAGCTGGCCGGGGCCTGCAGCAGTAGTGATGCTGGCAGTGGTGCGAGCGGCGGGATGCCATCAGCGCGTAACGCAGCAGTGATGGTTCCCCTGCGTGCGGGTGCTGCAGGCACAGCAGGTGGCTCGCCGCAGCTGCTGCTGGCTGGCGGCTGGCGTGCATTTGTCGAGACATACAACGACACGTACCTGGCAACACTCAGCTGAGCTTGAGTGTGGCTGCTATTGTTTGTTGCGCATAGCTACTAGCCACATCATGCTGAACTGATGTGCACAGGAGTTGCTGGTACCTGTCGTGTGTGGATGACGGAAGAGGACACGGCACTAACTATGGTGTGTATGAGCACGCCACATGGAGACAAGCACAGTGTAGCCTATGGTGGTGGGCTAGCACTCAGTGACTCAAGTGACTCAATGACTGATGTATGCTCATGATGTAACAGTGACACTAGTGCCTCAGAGACAGAATCCTCAGAACTTGTTGAGGCCTCGGATTAGTTGGTTGGATTGGTACTCCTTGGCTGTTGTGGGACCCCATGAGCCTTGTTTGGCTCCTTTGTGGGTGGGCCTGTGGCCCTACTTTGGTATTTGGTATTTGGTAACCACTGCAGTAGCAAAAGAAGCAGCGCTATGGCAGCTTGACCCCAGATCAATGAATGCATGTGCTCCACTACAAAAAAAAACATGCACTCACAATCTCAACAGCAACCACACCAAATGCGTTTCATGCTAAGATGCTGCTTATTCTTTACACCAACCGCGTTAATGAATATGTGTTTTGATTCTCCACTGCACAGCATTCATGCATGTCTACACGGCTGCCTCTGCTTCCGCACTGCTGCCCAGAACCTGCAAATGGACCATAGGTCACACCCCACCCCACCTGCAACTCACACAGATGCACCAGGCCAGTCAACCGTACCAGCTCCTCATCAGCCATACCCAAGTCATGCAGGCCCAGCGCTGCCAGCTGCGTCAGCTGACCATCACTGGCATGCATGCATCCCCAGTCAGGTTGAGCCCTGCTGGGTCCACATGCCGCAGCTCAGCTATGGCTTGAATGGGTAATATGATGATGATGATGATGCCGCAGCTCAGGGCACTGCGGCATGCTGCCTGCTGATGCAGCTCCGCCCGCCTCTCCTACACCAACGACACTGCCAACACACGACGTGCTGGCCCTGATAGCAGTGCCGGCGCCTGCACATCGCAGGCAGGAGCGAGCAAGCACAAATCAATGACGCGTGCCAACCAGGCAGCCTCGCACATACAGCAACGCTGAAGACGCTGCGGGTGTGACTGTGCGCAGCCAACTCAAGCTTGGTGAGGTCAGTGGCATGCTCTGGCGCTTGCCGGGATGTCCACCAGCTGCTGCTCATAGAGAACATCACAAGCGCCGCGCCCACCATACGCGCATAACTCAGGCAGCTGTGGCCAGGCTGCTGCTGTGCCGGCTGCATGCCGAACCTCCCGCCACTGCAGGTCAAGGTGCTTCAGGCATAGCAGCTACGCTAGACATAGCAGGGGTGGCTCTTATGCTGAGCAATTGCCAACCCATATGCTGAGCGGTTGCCGAATTATATGCTGAGCGATCACCAGCCCATAAGCTGAGCGGTTGCCAGCCCATATGCTGAGCGGTTGCAGCTGCTGCAGTGGCACGACTTGCAGCCAGCCCACCGCTGTCCATCCAGTCTGTCACTGTCAGCTGTTGCAGCCACAGCCACAACACAGTGGTCAGGCAATGTGCTGGTGATTAGCACCCTTGGCTGTGTGAAAGCTGACATATCCAGCACAGGAGTCTGCCACGGGGGCCACAGGCGCAAGGGGCGCAGCGGCAATGGCTGTGCCAGCACCTGCTGCAGTGGCTGCTATCTGTTCTTGAATTTCTCAGGTAGGTCAAACAACATCAGCTGCAACAGCTGTCTTACTCCTGTGAGGCAGCTGCCTGAAATTTGGCAGGACTGACATTTGGCAGGACTGACACCGCCCAGTAACTGCAGTTGCTGCAAGCTTGTCGGCTGCTGCAGTGCTGATGCCAGTGCGGGCCACCTGCAGTGCTGCTGGTCTGCAATGTGAGACCCAGGCGGGTCAGCTGACAGTGCGGGCAGCATGCCAGGTGTGTCTGGCAGGTTGCTGCTGAAGCTGACCAGGCGCAACAGGCCTTGGGGGTGCCTGGGGCGCCGCTGCTGCTGCTGCTGCTGCTGCTGCTGCTGCTGCTGCTGCTGCTGCTGCTGCTGCTGCTGCTGCTGCTGCTTTTGCTGCTTTGGGAGCAGCTTGTTCCATAGAAACAGCTGCATTGCCTTGGCCAGCGCCTGCTGCACTGCCTCGAGCTCGCCCTGGGGCTGCCTTTGCAGCTCGCCCTTGCTGTCATATTTTTTGGGTGGCTCTGCCGTGATGCTTAGGCTTTTAACCAACCCGACATGCTTCAGCAGCCAGCGTACAAAGCTGCAGGTCTGCTGCACTGATATTGTGGGGCCCAGCACCACAACAGTGTTGCAGGCACCGCACTGCTGCACTGCTTGCTGCCACGCCGTATTTGGCTGGTGCAACCCCAGCTATGAGCAGTGGACGGAGATCCTGGCTGCTGTTGCAGCATGCACGGGCCTGACCATGTTGTTCATGGATGCTGGGGCGGTGGAAAATCCGCTGCCAGCGCCGCTGAATGACGAAGAAGGTGAAGTGCCTGACCCAGTCGCCGCGTGTGACAGCCTGGCAGGCCTGACAAACCTCAGGGATCTGTCGTTCAGCGCAGCTGCAAACCTGCTGCCCGGTGATGCGCTGGCGCTGACAGCACTCACCGGCCTCACTCGGCTGGTGCTGGCGCATTTGGAGCATGGCGTGGGGGACCTGGCAGCATGTGCGTTGGCATGCAGCTTGAAGCAGCTGCGGCACTTGGACTTGCAGGAATGTGATCTGGGTGATATGGTGTGTCTGGCGGCAATTGCGCACTTGACGCAGCTGACAGAGCTGCGGTTGGGGTGCACCAGTGGGTTCACGCGTCAGAGGCTGATGCTGCTGACTGGGCTGACTGATCTGCAGCGGCTCGGATTTTGCTCAGACGAGGAGATTAGGGTTGAAGTCATGGACAGCTTCTGGGCAGTGCTGCAACAGCAGCAGCAGCAGCAGCAGCAGTAGCAGCAGCAGCAGCGGCGGCTTTGAACATGTGCTGTTGAGGGCTTGAGGGTGCATCGCTGGCGGTACCCAGAACAATGCATCTGTACTCTCCCGCAGTCTGCAGTTGCAGATAGCTACAAGCCTAGACACCAGCCGCTGACTGCATTATTCAAGGTGCGCAGCTGTGCTTTTGGTCGAAACTGTTGATGCAAGACAGTTCAGCCATGCGCGGGGGGGGGGGGGGTCATCTCAGCAGTATAGGTGCTGCACTTGCTGCGTTGTGCTTTGCTAAGTCTACTTTTCTGCATCCTTCTACACTGCATTCTCTCAGAGCCCAGCAGCTGCTACCAGCACTTGCCACGCGCAGGTTGGTTCCAGGTGTGCCTGTTTGGCTGCATGGCATCATGCCAATAGTCGTTGAAGGCTTCAAGCATGCTAGTGCGGGTATGTGTGCGTCACTGCATCGTGTTGCAACGTTGTGAGTGTAACTTGTGTTGAGTCTTGGCAGGTGTAGCTACACCAGCGAGGGTGACGCTGCTTACTTGCTTGCTTTCTGCTGCGGCATTAGAGTGCTGCTTTCTTCACACCAGCTATAGCTGCAGCCGGTAGATGTGCTACATTGTCAGTACTAGTGGTTTGCCTAATACCAGCGGCAGTTATGTGTGTAAAGCCTTGTTTGGCTCCTTAGTGGGTGGGCCTGTGGCCCTACTTTGGTAATTGGTATTTGGTAAATGTCCCAACCGATGTTGTGATGGTAGAGTGGTAGCTGACGTACTCGTGCAAAACAAGTGCATGCACAACGTCGTGTTGCTGATGCACTGCGTGCAAGTATGATTCCGCAATCTGCAATTCAGTGTGGAACGCGAACTGCGCTAGCGCCTTGATGACTGCCTGTATAGGTGTGGTTGTGCCATATTGCCTGCATTGGCCGTCATATGTTGGCATGTGATTGTCGCATCTGCTGCATGATACTAGGCAAGTGGTGTGCTTTCATGCAACCCTCGACAAAGTGGTCGTCAGAGCCGCACATGTAGGGTGTGACAGCAGCAGCTGCGCCAGCAGCAGCTAGTAGATGTCGTAGCTGGTGGGCAAGCGGTTGTGCTGCACCGCTAGGAGCGTATCGCTGCATTCGCAACACGGCATGCAGCAAGTGGTTGTGTGTCAGATCAAATGCCAGACAGCTGCACTGAAGTTTGTGCAAAAGCCCTAGCACTACAATGTGTGCTGGCAGCGAGTTTCTGAATCGATGCTTCACATACATACGTAATATATCAAGTGTTGCATAGGTGATGGTGTTCGCAAGGCCCGTGTCTGGAATACATTCACTGCTTGCAGACTACCGTTGGAATTCACGGTGAAGTACGAGATTCGCGGCGAGTGCCTCGTTACTGCTGCTTTTCATTTTTGTACATGTCTGTCATAGTAGGATTTTCTGCGGAACTAGGCAGACGTTCGTGCAGCCCGTACTATGGCAACCGGTGCTGGCCAGCACGGTCATGGTCACGTGCCCAGCACGGCACGGATAAGCGACCGTTCACCTTATGACGCTCTTGGCCATTAACGGTTCAACGAGTCGTTTGATGTATGTTTGTTTGTGAATCGTGAGCTCAGTGCTGCAAGATTAGGATCAGCAGTACGGTTATGCTGCGACCAGCAGCACGCTGTCAACCAAGCATGCCACTCCTGCGCTTGTTGTGATGACTGCGCTGCATATTGAAGTGCTTACTGGCTGGGACAGTGCCTAGCATCAAGCTCCTGTTTTGGCAGCTGCCAGGATGAGCACAAGCGACAACACAGGTGCAGCTGTGGCTTCAACCTGTTCTTTTGCACACGCCGTCCTGCACAACTGTGCACCAGGTGCTGACCCTGCCCGAGTGGTGTTTGTGGTTGCAGTCGGACAAGCTAGAGGACAGAGCGCTTTGGAGAGGGAGAGGGATGGGGGCAGGCACAGCGGCAGAGGCCGTGGTTCAGTAAGCAGCTGTAGCAGCAGCAGGGGCCGTGGCGTGTCCAGCAGCAGCAGGGGACATGGCCACCACGGAGCATCCAGCAGCAGCAGCAGCAGCAGGCCTTCAGCCGGCGGTGCTGGTCGAGGAACAGCTTGTGGAGCAGCGGATGGCAGAGGCCGAAGCAGCAGTAACAGGGGAAGTAGCAGAGGCAGAGGTAGTGCAGCTGGCACAAGCAGCAGCAGCGGCAGTAGCAGTAGCCACCACAGCAGGAGGCATGAGTCTGCTTCAACAGCCAGCCGGCAAGGACACCACGCGCCATCCAGGCCTTTGTCAACATCTGACGTCAGGAACAACTTCATGCTGTGCCTGAAAAGGTGAGGGCGGCTGTCAGCCACAGCAATGCCACTCAGCGGAGCTATGCTAGTTGCATGCTGCCACAGGAACAAGCGTGCAGCATTCACAGGGCTTGGCCGAACCCATATCCTACATGTTGAGATAGTAGACATGCAAACCTGCTGGTGGCTGGCAGCTGCTGCGCACACCAGACATCGCACTCAATACCAAAGACATGTGAAGGACGTAGAGGTCAAGTAATCTCCGCAAATGCTGCAAACTGGCAGCGCAGTTTGTTGCAGCTTTCATCTGGTTTCCTGTTGTCAATGCGTAGCAGGATGGGATGATAATCACAATAGAACTCTCCGCCCTCACTAGTCCTGTCCTTGTCCTTCACTCGTATACGCACGGAAGAAAAACTTCTGATGCGTACGCTTGAAACTTGCAACCTGCAACATGCTTTGTTTGAATGCAGCGTGCGGTTTTAGCCAACCGACGGTGTCCCCTGCCAACTTGGTGCCACAGGCTGACCAAGGGCGACGCACGCCGCCCCGGCGACGTCTGTTGGATGATCCACTGGGCCTGGGCCCTGCTGGAAGCTGGAGAGGAGCTGGTGGTGCTGGCAGCCCTCGGCAGCAGCAGCAGGGGTGCGGCAGGTGGAGGTGCTGGTGACGCTGCGGCAGCAGCGCTGTCAGGGCTGGAGCTGCTGCGTGAGCTGGCATGCTCCACGATAACGGGCAGTGCCTGCAAGCTGGTGCTGGACTGCCCACCGGCTGCTGGGATTGTCATGACACAGGTAACAAGGACTTGCGGGAGTTCCTGCAATGCTGCGATGGTTTTCAGTATGTTGGTTCCAAGACGCTGAGCTCAGCGCTCTGTGGGTGTAGGGCTCCTTGCCTGCTTGCACCTGGGCAAAGACAGCTAGCCATGAAGAGTGCACTCTGGTTACAATATCAGTGCTGCCGTTGCTGCTGTTCCTGCAGCGTTGCTGCTTGTGTGAGACTGCTGCGGGCACCAGTCTTGATGAGCTTGGCCCACCTCCACAACATGTATCTGCATCCTAACCACCTGCTGCAATGTTCTGCATGCTCTGCCAGCCCAACAATGCACTGCCCTTCCAGGCCTGCCTGCTACCTCTGGTGCGGCTGCTGTCAGACCCACGCGTGCAGAACAGCCCCAACAAGCAGCTCACCAACACCATCTATGCAGCCCTGTTCCACGACCTCGACCATGGCCGCTGTGGAGCGATACTGCGACAGCTGCTTGCTGCCTCACCCAGCTTGACGGCTAGCAGCAGCAGCAGCAGCAGCAGCAGCAGCAGCAATGATGCTGTTCCCTCTGACCCGCCTCAGGCTGCTGTGTCAGGCAGCAGCAGCAGCAGCAGCAGCAGTAGAGATGCACCAGCAGCAGCAGCAGCAGCAGCAGCAACAGCAGCAGGCCAGGGGGTGCCGCGGGGCTGCTGGGTGCCCAGAAGCGGACTGGAGGTGCTGGAGCCCTTTGTGTGCTACCTGCTGGAGGTGCTGCGTCGATTCAGGCAGGACGCCAGCTGGCAGCAGCGCAAGGACGGTGCGCGGACAGCTTGCGACGGTTGCAGTCATGCTTGCTGTGCAAGCGCTGCAGTGCAACTCGCGCGCATCACAACACGCATGTTGGCTGGTACATGTTTCCTGCTAGCAGGCACATGGCTTTTGCTGACAAAAACACAGCTCATAGCACCATGCACATGGTTTATTGCTGTTTGCCCTGTACCGTGCACTGGTAGGGTTGATGTACAATGAGCTGTGCGTATGCATGCTGTTTTGTGACGTCACAATGTCTCTTCTGAAACCTAGTGCAACAGCTGTGAGTGGTGAATGTGCACTCACTGCTGCTGCTGCAGGCATCCAGCAGCTGGCTTCTGTGGTGCAGGACCACTGGCAGCGCTGCACGACAGCTGGGACTTCTGCATTGCATGGCAGCAGGGCGCGGCGGCTGCAGTCTAAGCTGGAGCAGCTGCAAGGGTAAGGGGAGGAGCACTGCATGTGCAACAGCTGCTGCCATTTATGTTGCACAACGGTAGTCCAGGGATACCCATTCAAGTCGGATGCTTAACATGCCTAAAATGGTCCCCATTGGGGTGCGGCAATGGGGTGCGGCAATGCCGTTGCTGTTTCTTTGTCTGCTGCAGGGTGATGGGGCAGCGTGTGATGCGTGACGCAGCCCTGACTACGCTGCAGCATCGAGCAAGGCTGGCTGCTGCTGCTGCAGCCTCCTCAACTTCACGGGCAGTGTGTCCGGTGCTGCCTGACCAGCTGCCAGGTACGGAATGTGGTTAGGTTGGCATGCACCTGCCATCACAAAAGCAGTTTGCATTATTGAGTGAAGGACGTGACAGACACACAGACTGCAAGCATTGCATGCTGTGGGGTGTTCAATCGGACAATCAGTTGTGTTGCGCCCACCAGCACGTAACAGGCCACCCTTACGGGCAGTATGCATGCCGTCCTATTCTTGCGGTCCACCCAAAAACAACTGCCCTGCACTGCAGGAGAGCTGCGCCAGCCTGGCGGCCCCCGCCACGACAACGATCATGCCAACTTCAGGCACATCAGCATTGCACCCACGCAGCAGCAGGTGCTGTGTGACATCGACCCATACCTACCACGCAATAGGTGCGCCCAGCCATGTAGCACAAACATTTATACACAGCATGAGGGTGTGCTGCATATGCGGTGCTCCGCTTTTGAGGTGGCTCAGGCCCATATAATGTGTGACTGCACCCACGTATAACTATTCTTTCTCCAAAGCAATGTGCTGCACTCGTGCTTTGTTTGTATCAGTGCAAAACGGCAGGTTTGTACCTTCAGATTGTCACACGGTAAATAAGTATGTGTCAGCAGCAGTGCATACTAGCCACACACACATGAAGGTCACAGCTGCTGACTGCCGCTTCTGCTGCTGCTGCTGCTGCTGCTGCTGCTGCTGCTGCTGCTGCGGTCATGCTGCTGCTGCTGCTGCTGCGGTCATGCTGCTGCTGCAGGCCTGGCGGCGCGCTGGTTGCAGAGAACGTGACGTCAAATGATGCCCACCTGGACCTCCACTTCCGGCTGATGCACCACGACCTGCTGGCTGATCTGATGGATGCTGTCGGCAGCATGCATGACGCTGGCGGCATTGCAGGCCTGGACACACGCAAGGTGCACAACGGTTCGCTGCTTGGGGTGTTGGGCCCCAGAACGGCGTCTGTTCAGCGTAGTGTGCACTTGCTGGTACCAGGGCAGAGCTGCATGCATGCTGGTGCGACTGCTCCTTACACATCCCTGCAGCTGGGCTGCAGGCGGACCATGCAGGTCACAGGACAGAGTTTGCACAGTATGCAAAAGTATATGCTGCCTTGCTGCTGTCTGTCGCCCAGTACTCAGCCGGCTTGTCATTTCCAGCTCAGCCTGGCTGGCAAGTGCTTGAAGTTCAAGCTGCACCCGGCATTTGTTGGTGATGCAGGCGCAGAGCCGTGGCAGCCGCGTCAACTTCAGCAGCAACAGCAGCCTGAGCGTGTACAGGCGTGTGGGCATTGAGCAGCTGTGTGCACAGCCCAAGACAGGCATCTACTTTGAGGTAGGCAGCAGGACAGGGCTGCAGTGAGTGATGTTTGACCTGACGTCGTCGTATCATGTGCAAGCTGGAGTGCCACCAAAGTAATCGATTAAGAGCGTGCGTTGATGCTGACCATACTGATTTGAGATGTTGCCAGCTGACAGGTACTGGCCCGTAAATCATGCATGCCGCTTGCCATCAGCGGCAGCAGGAACGGTTCGGCTGTCTGCCTCAGTTAAAACAGCCAGACCACCTGCGTGTCCGCATGCATCACCTTGACGTGGTGACTCCACTGTTGCCAGCAGCTTCAAGGTGCGCTGGTTTGCTGCTTGGGGTTGCATGCAGGTGTCCTTTGCTGAGCCGCCAATGCTGCAGAACCGCCCCACCCGCGACAAGGTTGACTTCTGGAAGGACAGCAAGCAGCTGGAGCACGGCAGCCTCATTGCGCTCTGGCACGAGCCCAACGCGCCTTCAGCGCAAATGGCAGCAGGCAGAGCGAGACTGGGAGATGCAGCAGCAGGAGCTGCTGAGCAGGCAGCAGTGCAGCCGCACATCATCTTTGCGACTGTGGTGGATCGAGATGCCCGCAAGCTTGCTGGGATGCATGTGGACGGCAGCACTGCTGGCAGCAGCGGTGGCCGCAGCAGTGGCAGTGTTGACGGCGCCAAGTGCTGCCTGGGCATCAGGTGCGGCTGTGTGTGCTGAGACGTGGGTGTTGCGACAGCAGCGGCAGCAGCACTGGAAGCAGCAGCAGCAGTGCTGGAGGTGTATGCATACATTAAATTACATTACATGCTCCACCCAACAAGGAGTGAAGACCCCATTCAGGAGCCAACGAGAGGCTCATTGGGGGGTATACACATGGGGGGTATACACATGCCACCCAATCGCCCCTGCGCCAAACCCGCAATTTTGCCTGCTGCAGGTCACAGTTATATGCCTCCATGCGTAACCAGCACAGCACATCACTGGCAGGTGCTGTTGCTGCCTTCCCCACTGCCACCCTCAGGCTGGACGGCTACAGCTTGTGAAGCACTGCACTTCACAAGCTCCTGCGCACCTGCCTGCCCTGCATCTGTTACTGCGCCGCACAATGTTGCTTCTCTGTAGCCTGCGCCATGCGCCTCGTTGCTGTGCTTGCAGTCATCTCCCGCCATGTGAAGCTGTAAACCGGCCCGGCTGCTCAGCTCACCAATGCTGCATGTCTCTGCGTGCAGCCTGTGCCACGCCTCCCGTGACAACGAGCTGCTGGTGCAGGCCTGCCTGGGCCGTGGCCAGTTCAGTGGTGCGCGCGAGGTGGTGCTGCTGCAGGCCAGCAACAGCTTATTCGCGTACGAGCCTATCCTCAAGGCGCTGCAGCAGATGACGGTGCTGCCCATGGCGCAGTACCTGGTGCCTGGGCTGGCAGGGCCAGGTGGGTTTCTAACATCAAATTCGAATGTTTGACAGCCAAACCAGCAAGTGAATGTGGTGAGTGTGCCTGCTGTGCCGTATGGGTGCCGTCCATGGCTCAGCACCGGTGCCTGGCACCTGGTGCCGCCAGGTGGGTGTGGGTGTGCATTGCTGCAGAAGGTTTGTTTCCAGACAATGCATATATTGATAACTATTCCTGCAGCAGAGGGTGCTGCTGCTCTGAGCTCTGTACCTGGTGCCTGGACTTGGGCTGACAGGCGAGGGAACCGACTGCAGTGTGTGATGTGTATCTGTTGGTATGTGTAGACTGTGGCACCACATTCAATCCAAGGTGGCTCTGCTGCGCATGGCCCTTTGCCTCGTCATGCATGGGCACAGCCAGCCTTCATCTCTGAAGATGGCAGACACGTGTGATATGCAGCTGGTTGCATGCACTGCAGCCGGTTACCAGTGCTGTGTTGCGGTAATGCAGTGTGCAAAGGCTGTGGCTGGTTTATAGCACAACACAGCTGAGCTGACTGTGCTTGTGAGCAACGTCAATGTTGGCAAGCTTGAACTCACCCATCTATCCTCAGCCCGACATCCCGCGGCCTTGCTTAGCATTGCCGCATTCCATTTCATCTAATGCACGTTTTGTGTTGCTCTGCAGGTGGCATCACCCGCATCCCGGTGCCTGCGTACCTGGCTGACGATGGAGCCTGCCTCGATCTCAGCAGCATCTGCGACAGCAAGCGTGCACTCACGCTCCCCAGAGGGCAAGATCTGCTACGCAGGTGATGATTGAATGTGCTGTGGTAACAAAACCTGAAATTCCTCACATACTGCATCTGTGCACTATTGGAGTGCGTAAGAAACCAGTAGTGTAGAATGCATGCGTGCTGCAGTACACTGTGCTTGCAGGAGGGAGGTGTGGCTTTGGGGGGGGGGGCTCGAACATACCTGTTAGGGCGCTGACGAACCGTTCAACAAGGCAGCTGCTGCTGGCCTTGCATGTAGAAACCCGAACAAAGGTGTCTGCTGCCTGCTGGCTGCTGTTTCAGGCTGTCACACATACCTGTCAGACAGCTGTCCTCCTTCCCATTGCGGCAGCTGCTGCTGTCCTTCACCTCGCTGGATGGCGCCCAAGCAGATGCCCTGGTTGCAGGGCTGACACAGGAGTGGGCACTCATACAGGGACCACCAGGCACTGGTGAGCACTGCTGCTGCTGCTGCTGCTCAAAGTACGGCTGCTGGCTTCTCATGCTTGTCTGATTATGTTGATAGGTGCCGATAGACGCTTCCCTACCTGTAATGCTGGCCTAAAACCCCACACATCACTGACACTGTGCTGATGGCAGCACCATTGCATGCTACTATCCTGCAAGTATGAGTGATGCATCCTCATTTACAACAGCATCTGCTGGGATTGTTGCTGACGACTTAAGCCCTTCAAACAGCTAGCTGCTACCACTCAACTCGTTCGGCTGTCTTCTTGCAGGCAAGACATACGTTGGCATCCTGTTGGTGAAGGCCTTGCTCGCCAACACCTGCAACGCGCAGAGCAACACACCCAACACGCGCAACACATACAGGCACGAGGCTCCACAGCCAGCAGCAGCAGCAGCGGCGGCAGCGGCGCCGCACAAGAAGCCCAACATTGGGCCCATCCTGATGGTGACTGTGACCAACCACGCAATAGACAGCCTGCTGGAGGGCCTGCTTGATGCCGAGGTGGCTGCAAAGCCTGGCGAGATGATCCGCGTGGGCGGCAGGAGCAAGAGCGAGAGGCTGGAGCCTTACAACTTGCGAGAGGTCAGCCGTTCAGCAGCGTGACAACTGCGAGAAGATCCGCAAGAACAATTGCGGGAGTCTGTTCTGTGTGGCTGGCAGGCAGACGTTGCAGACTCCGCTCATGGACATGTACAGCTCACAGTTGCGTCTGTTGTGCGGGTCTTGCATCTCCTCCGCACAGCAACACACACCTGCACACTGCCTACAACATCTGTGTGAAGTCGATAGGATACAATACAGTAGTACGGGACTAAAGCTGCCTCGGGCACTAGCCTCAACACATGCACATGCTTGGATTTCTGCGTTGTGTGCTGCGTTGTGCAGCTGACGGGCCGTGCTGGCGGCCGCAGCATCAGCGCGCTGCTGCAGGCCAGCCATGATGCGGAAGGCAGCATACGCACCAAGCTGCAGCAGCTCAAGAGGGCCAAGGCAGACACGTGAGCTGCCTGGTGCTAGGATTGCCAGGCACAGCAAGCTGCAATGCATCCGGTCTGGTGAAGCGCGTCTTAGTGCTTACTGCAGCAGCGGCCGCTTGCAATGTATTGTGATGTGATGCAATGACTGTGGTGCGGCCCTGTTCCTGCTTCTGTCACTGCTGCTGCGTCTGTGGCTGCTGCTGCGGCCACTGCTTCTGCCTCTGGGTTGGTCAGATTGCACCTGCGGGATCAATCTCCCGCATGTTTTGCTACTGTTGTGCGTGATGACATAATTATTCATGCAACTGCTGCTGCATGTCTGCTCGTCTGTGTCTCAGGTTATGGTTGGAGGATGTCAGGGGACTGCTGCAGCTGGACGCTCCCCAGCTGCTGTCGTCGTTGGAAGCACGCAGCGACTGGCTGCACACCCTCAACGAGTCAGGCTGGCAGGTAGCAGGTGGCGGCAGAGGCAGAAGCAATGCCAGCAAGGCTGCTGCTGCTGGGGATGTGCTAGCCCATTGGCTTGCCAGCGATGCGGAAGGGGACTGGAGGCTGCAGCAGGAGGCGGCAGCAGCAGAGGAGGCGCAGAGGTTGGCAGAGCAGCAGGCTGAGTTGGGCTTGGAAGGATGGGGAGACTACATGCAGGCGTTTGAAGGGCCAGGCTACAGCATGCAAGGTGACATTGTCCTGACCGCAGTATGGCATCCCGCTGCAGCAGTGCCTGCAATCAGTGAAGGGGAATTGGCTTGGCTTGGTGGGGTGATGGCTGCCCAGTCAGATGTGCTTGGCAATGCACACGCTGCAGTGCAGCAGCGTGGGCGGGTGCTGCCAGCTGCCCTTGGAACAATACAATACAATACGATACATCTTCAGGATTGAAACCTGAACTTAGGCACTAGCCCAGTGAGCCGCTACTCCGCTCATGAGGTGATTGTAGTTGTACCCAGTCTTTCCTTGGTTGTTTGGGCGATCGAAACCACCCGCGCAAGTCTGTCAATTCCAGTTGCTTTTTATGCCCAGCCACGGGCATACCACGCCACCACGCGAACTTCACTCTCCAGCATGCATTAAGCGAGACATGACAAGCCCATCTTCAGCTGTGTGCGGCCAATTGACAATAGGGATGCATTGTACTGTCACGAATTGGAGCTTGCTGCTGCACGTGTTCCGTCTTTGGACGCCTGCAGGCCGCTGGGAACCAAACTTTTCAGCAGTGCAGCCAGCAAACGTCCCTGTCGCCACCAGCAACGCCTTTGCAGCACTAGGGGACCTGGGTGCAGCTACTGGCAGCATTCAGCTGGCAGCACTGACAGCCTTTCAGGTTATGCCAGGCATACCCAACGCAACTGGCCACAGCTGGCAGCAGCAGCAGTTGCTGTACCCAAACATGTTGTATCCTTTCATGTGGCAACCAGGAGCATCAGTAGCCGCAGCCGCAGGGCCTGAGGTTCAAGCAGAAGAGGCCGTGCCTGCTGCTGTGCGTGATGCCTGCAACCGGCGGCGTAGCCTGGATGAGCTGCTGCTGGAGCAGGATGCTTGCCTGATGAGCAGGTGAGAGCCTCATGTTCAGTGCTCGGTTTGGCTTTATGCATGCAGCCTGCAGATGCGAATGTCTCGTGCATGCAGCACAGCACATGCTGCCAGGGAAGATGCCAAAGGACATCAATCAGTTGTCCATTGGGCATGTGAGCAGAACAATCAGAGCATCCTCATGCTGACAAGGGCTCGCCTTTGACACGGCGTGCCGGTGCTGCGTGCGCTCATTGTATGTTGAATTCAACTTCTGCGTTACATCACCATGCATAGCCTTGACACAGTTTCAATCTTTTTGCTGCTGCTGTGCTTACCACACAGGCACGAGCGCCAGGCGCTGCTGCAGTACCTCACGGAGCAGCTGGTGGGCGGCTTTGCTGACGCACTTCAGGGCGACATTGCAGCGCTTGAGCACGCCAACGTACGGCTCAGGCAGGAGTATGACAGCAGGGACCTGCAGGTGGGCGGCTGCTGTGCCTCAGATCAGGGGCTATCAAGCTGGATCACATCACTTTTCCCTGCACAAGTGCGAGCTTGTTCCTGTGAAGTGCATGCCGTCTGAGACGGTCAACGGCTTGTGTGCAACCCAAATGTCGCAAACAGTTTAAAGCATGGCATGCGCACACACCCTGAGTTGAAGTGGCGCTACAATCACCAGCACCGTGTGTTGGAGGGGTGTTGGTAGCACCACTTTAATCCGTGCTGACAGGCTGTGCCATACCCCCGTGCAAGCTCCAGGTCGGTGTCGTTTGCAGTGCCTCACCCCGCATCAGCCTTGTAGACAGGCCGCGCGTCGGCGCGAGCATCATCAACATCGTTTTGACCATGCTGTGCTGCTGCTGGTGGGCTTCCATGCAGACCTTGAGGCGTGCGAGGGTGGTTGGCATGACCACCAGTGGCGTGGCCCGCATGCAAAACCTGGTGGCAGCACTGCAGCCCAAGGTGAGTTGTCAGCCCTGCACCCTGCAGCACGGGCCACCATGGCTGTGAAGCTGTCACGAGCGCAGCAGCCACCTTGCACTGCACCGCATAGCCTTGATACACAAATGCTGCTCACCTGTATGCCGCATCAAGCACTATGTTGGTCAGTGCTGCTGCTTTTCGCTGCTGCCTCTGCTGCTTCTGCCTCTGCTGCTTCCGCCACTGCTGCTGTCCAACAGCGTATAGCGAGAGGTTGACATCTTCCAATGATCTAGGCTGCTGCTGTTTGCCGGACCCAGCACCATTTGATTATTTTTCTTGCTCCCACCGTTTGCTTTTGCTGCCATGGTCACTGCGTCTGCCACCAGGTGCTGCTGATAGAGGAGGCTGGAGAGCTGCTGGAGGCTCACACCCTGGCCTCACTGAGCGCTGCGACAGAGCACGTCATCCTGATCGGTCAGCTGCAGCTGCAGCAGGGCACATCGTTTGCTCCTGCTCCATGCTGATTCCTACTGACGTTTCTTTGCCGCAGTGAGAGAGAGAGAGAGAGAGAGAGAGACTACGCATAGCTGCAGCGTTACTGCTGCGGTGCATCCTCGGTGTCCAAGGATGCAGATGCTCGCGTAACTTAAGGAACGAGGGCAGGCCTGCCGCAGTGCTGATGCATGCTGCTGTCCACCACACAATTTTGCCAAAGCAGCTTGAGGCTGAACGCATTCACCTTGCAGGCCGTGCAACCCCTCTGATCCTTTGAATGGCTAGAATGCATGCTGCCTCTGCTGCCCCAGGCGACCACGAGCAGCTGCGGCCCAAGCCGCAGCACTATCCGCTGGAGGCTGCCTCGGGGCGCGGCTACGACCTGGACGTTAGCGCCTTTGAGCGGCTGGCGAGCAGCGGCAGCATCCCAGTGGTCACACTGCAGGAGCAGCGCCGCATGCGGCCTGACATATCCAGGTGAGTACTCCGCAGCACTCCTGGTTGAGCATTGGTCGCTCATACAATCATGCCAATGGCGCTGCACTCACTGCTGCAAGGAGCCGCCGTCAGCGTCAACCTGTGTGATTTTGTTGTTTTGCAGCAGTGTGTCTTTGAAGCTGTTCTGCAACCAGCGCTGCTTCATGAAGTTGCTCCTCATCTGTTGTGGGAGCCACCAGCAGCAACTGCGTGCCAACCTACGTGCTCTAGTGCCACTGCCAATGCGTTTTGCAACCCCCGTCTCTCTCTGCAGGCTGATCCGTGCGCCTATCTACCCAAGCCTGCGGGACCACCCCAGTGTGACAGCCTGCCCGCCAGTGCGTGGCATGGCCAAGCCGCTGTTCATGCTGGCGCACAGCGTGCCTGAGGGCGGGCAGGGCGGCGATGAGGGCCGGTCAAAGTTCAACAGGCATGAGGTGGAACTAGCTGTTGGCCTGGCCAGGTGGGTTACAGGTGCAGTGTGTTTTGATCATGCATGAAACGCTGGGTTGTATGTGTCAACAAACCTTGTAAGCCATGTTGCGAAAACCGTTTTCATACACGGGAACCGCCATCTGCCTGCGTGACTGGTATTGCAACAACTGCTTGTTTAAAATCCTGGCAGCAGCAGGACACTGCTTCTGTACGGCTGGCAAAGGTGCAGTTCCTGCTGTGCAACTGGCGAGGTGCAGTTCTTGCCACTGCATACTATTGCCATCAAAAACTGCTCCTGCCGTATTAGACGTCAACAGGAGGCCCGTGCCAGCCTGATGTGTATGTTGCATGCAATGACATGAACGTGCAGCTACCTGATCAAGCAAGGCTACAGCAGCGAGGGCGACCTCGTCATACTCACGCCCTACGTGGGCCAGCTGCGGCGCCTCACCAAGGCGGTGGCTGCCAGCAACATGAGGGTGGTGCTGAGTGACAAGGACAGCGAGGAGCTGGCAAAGCTGGAGGATGAGGCGCCGGCGGCCGAGGCTGCAGCGGGTGGCAACAATGCGGGTGGTGCAGCAGGTGCAGCAGGTGCTGTTGCTGCTGCTGCTGCTGGTGCTGGTGCTGCTGGCAGCAGTGGTGCAAGCCCAGTGGTTGCTGACATGCAGAGCTGCTTGCGGCTGGCCACCATCGACAACTTTCAGGTGGGCTGGTCACGCTGCAACCAAGGGGCGGGAGTTCCTCAG
Organism: Scenedesmus sp. NREL 46B-D3; assembly: GCA_014080715.1. Lineage (NCBI taxonomy): Eukaryota > Viridiplantae > Chlorophyta > Chlorophyceae > Sphaeropleales > Scenedesmaceae > Scenedesmus > Scenedesmus sp. NREL 46B-D3. Next base: position 13,690 of record JACERP010000696.1, on the reverse strand, counting down.
CAGCACAGCAATGATAGTTGCTGTCTACACGTGTGTATGCATACAACTGGTTTATTAGTTGTCGCCTCCAGCAGAAACAGGGTGGCTTGCCTGTACGGCACTGACTGCAAGGGTTTGAAGCTGCTGTTTAGCACTCTTGAAAGGGGTAGAATTCTAGCTCCAGAGGTAGCTAGCTAGTGGAATGCCTCCCACTTGGTGCGTGCTTGACATTGAAAGGGCACACCACGTTGTGCATGTGCCTTAGAGCCCCTTCCCGCTTCGGCTGCAGGGTGAGGAGGCCACTGTGGTAATCCTGAGCCTGGTGCGCAGCCGCCCTGACGGCAACATCGGCTTCCTGCGCCTGCGCAACCGCATCAACGTGCTGCTGTCACGCGCCAAGCACGGCATGTACCTGCTGGGCAATGCAGGTGCGGCGGCACCCGTTTGCAGATGGGGCGTGCCATCTGCAGATGCTGCTCTTCCAGTGTGCTGACCTTTTCTGCATTGGATACACGGTGCTGCCACAGGCCAAGCACAAGCATGCACCTGCTGGACAACGCAGGTGTTGGTGTTAGCATGGCAACTGCGGTACGGCGCGGCAACATGCAGTGCATATCTTGCTGAACAGTGCAGCATATAGGACCTGCTCAGCCATGCCAATTTCCCCATTGACATGTAACCAAAGTCACTGGATGGATCTTGACTGCTGCGTTTGTGTCTTGACTGTGGGTCTTTTGTCGCGCAGACACGCTGCGTGCTGCAGCTGCGCCACCGCCTGAGGGCAGCAGGCGACCTGCTGCGCCGATGTGGGGCCAGGTGCTGGACATGCTGGAAGAGAACGGCTGTGTGGGCAAGGAGCTGGGGGTGGGCTGCAGCATGCACATACACAGCGATATGTTGAAAGTCGCATGCAGTGCCTTTGCTAGCTGCAGCTCCTGTTGTTCTTAGACACATACGTGTGTGTATGGGGCATAGACGGTTAGGCAAGGAATGAGCTAGAGGTTGATGTGCTGAAGGTGGAGACGAGTCAGCATGCGCTGTAACAGCCGCGTTTGGCGAACTGCAACGGCTGCCCGGCTGACCCAGGAGACTATATTATTGTCTGCAGGGCAAAGCTGCAGCTCCACACAGCAGATTCATCTTCAACAAGGCATTGCGTGGTCTCCCATGACCGCTCACGTCCACAGCATGGCCAGCTTTCAATTGTCTTCTCATCACACTCTGATAAGCTCCGTGCGCTGCCCCCTGCCGCTGCCACGCCCTGCTCTTTTCAAACTTTCCACTTGACAGCTGGTCTGCCAGAAGCACGGCAACCACACCCGGGTCTGCCAGCCGGACGACTTTGAGCTCCTGGCAGGAGATGGCGGCTGCCAGCTGCCCTGCGATGAACGCCTGCCCTGCGGCCACGCCTGCCACAGGCGCTGCCATGCGGACGACCCCAAGCATGTCACGTCACGCTGCCTGCAGCCGTGTGCGCGGCTGTGTGCTGCTGGGCTGCATGCATGCGGCAAGCTGTGCTACCAGGAGTGCGGCCGCTGCTTGGCGCGAGTTGATGGCGTGCAGCTGCCATGTGGGCATGCAGCCGACAGTGTGCCTTGCTACCAGTGAGTTGCACGCGACAGGGCTGTTGACACTGCTAGTCCCAGCATGCTACGTACAGGGCTGACATCCCCAGCTGATTCAGGTATCCAGCTGTACAGGGGTGCAGGCAGGCAGTATAAAAAGTCATGTGCACCTGAATGATGAACCGCCACAGGACTGCATCGTGCCACAATCAGTCACAAGCCTTGGCAGCACAGTGCCGTAGGCCAGCTCACCAAGTCAAGTTGAGTTCTGCTTTTTTCGCTGTATGCAGTAGTGGGGCAGTGTCAATGTAGTGCGCCACGACAACACTGTTTAGTGCCAAGATTTGCTGCGGCTGCTGCTGCTGCTGCGGCTCTGCAGGGCGCAGGAGCTAAGCCTCGTCTCCTGCCAGGTCCAAGTCACAGTTCAGCTGCCTTGCGGGCATGTCCACACCACCAGCTGCACAGCAGCAGCACACCTGGCTGCCAACCCCCACACCTGCCCAGCAGCAGTGCAGCTGACCCTGCCAGCCTGTGGCCACACCCTGAGCTGCACCTGCAGCGAGGTGTCAGCCAAGCGCTTGGACCCTAGGGCTTGCAAGGTACCCTGTGGGGCGCTGCTGCCGGGCTGCCTGCATGCCTGCGAGTCTAGCTGTGGCAGCTGCATGGGGTTGAGTCTTGGTCAGCTGATGCAGCTGTGGGTGCAAGCAGTTGGGCAGCAGCAGGGAGGAGAGTGGGAGGGGCTGTCAGCTTTGTGCAGAGAGCGGATGGCAGGAGTTTGTGGCGAGGTGCAGCTGCTGAAGTTCCTGCAAGGGGGTCATGCAGCCGCAGCAAAGGCAGGCAAAGCAAAACCTGCAGGACGAGGAGCTGGCAATAGCAGCAGGAGCGGCAGCAGTGCTATAGCTGCAGCAGCGGCTGCAGCCCTAGATGTACAGCGCAGCAAACTAGCCAACAGCTGGCTAGCATGGCTGCAGCAGCTGCAGCAACGGATGGCAAAGCCTGATTGTCCCTCCACTGGCAGCAGCAGCAGCAGCAGCCAGCTGCCGACTGACTTCACCCTCAGGCACCCCTCCTGCAAGCTCAAGTGCAGCAAACCGCTCTCCTGCGGTCACCCCTGCAGCAGCAGCTGCCACAGCGGCAAGCCCTGCCCGCCCTGCAGCGCCAGATGCCCAGTAGCGTGCCAGCACACGCGCTGCGGCAAGGGCTGCAGCGTGCCTTGCGCCCCATGCGCTGAACCCTGCGGCTGGTCCTGCAGCCACCAGGGGGCCTGCAGCTTGCCTTGTGGTGCCCCCTGCGACCGGCTGCCCTGCAACAAGCGGTGCGAGAGGAAGCTGAAGTGCGGGCACCGCTGCCCAGGACTGTGCGGCGAGGCGTGCCTGCAGGGCTGTTGTGTGCACCTGAAGTGCAGGGACAAGCTGAAGAAGGCCAAGCCTGAGCTGATGGAGCAGGTGTGGACCCTCATACATGTGCGCAGCAGCTCTGTTGGGCAACCACTGCGTCATTACTACAGTGGTCTCGCTGCACCCTTCATCAAAGAGCATGACTTGTGCCAAGCCACATATGATGCAGCAAGTGTGCATCTGGAAGTACATGTCGCTGACTGCAGTGGTCTTGCTCCACCCATCAAAGGCGTAATCATCCTTGCCCCACTGTACGCAGCCTGCCTCAGTACAGAAAGCAGACTCACATCACTACGCAGCATACACACAAACCTGCCTTGGCATAGGGCTTCTGCTGACACATCTGTGGCAGGCAAGACTGACATTACATGTTTTGTTTGCTGTTGATGCTGCTGTTGTTGTCTGCAGGTTGTCGACTTCACGCTGCTGAGTACCTTTGCTGACCTTGACGACGCAGCGGTGGACGCCGACCCGCTGCAGCTGCTGCCCTGCGGCCACGTGTTCAGCACCAGTACGCTGGACGGCTGGATGGACATGGCAGAAGCATATGAGGGCCTGGTGTCAGGTACACCAGCAACACCAAGCTCACTAACTGTCCTTGAAACAGTACCAAGTGCCACATCAAACCCTCAGCGGCTGATCATGCTGCTACACTTCCCTCTTCAAGCTGCAGAAGGAGTGAATGATGTCAGCACAAGCAAGACATCTAGATGGGCTGGTGCACTGCCATGCAATGCTGGGCCTCCGCGTGACGCACTTGCGTGCTACTAAAGAACTGCTTGCTGCCTGCCCGGTTCCCCTGGTTGCGTGCAGGCACGGACAGCCTCACCAGCTGGACCTCCCCCAAGGCGCTGCCCGCTGACGTCTGCTCCCCCAAGACCTGCCCTGCTGGCGGCTGCACGGGGCTGGTGGCGGGGCTGCGGCGCTACGGCAGGCCGGCCAACAAGGCGCTGCTGGACCTGATCCAGAGGAAGCAGCTGGAGGAGGGCAGGTGTGCGGCACACCTGGGGGGACTCCTGCTGGCAAGTGCCCTGCATAACAACCATCGCTACCGCCTCAGGTGGTGACTGCGTATCAACATGCGCTATTCTGTGACACCTGTTAGGAGCATGCCATGCCAGCGGCGGGCAACTTTGCTACCAGCTGGACTTTGTTCAGGCACTTCTACCAAGACAATCTGCGCCTTGCGGATTCGTCCAGGCAGTTTTAGCCTGCTTACAGCGGACCACCGCATGCATGCATTTCTTGATCCTCTCGGACGCTCCTTTTACTGCTTATCTCCCACCCTTGACCTGCACTGCAGGCTACGATGCCAACAATTGTCTGGGCAGTTGCAGGCGCTGAAGGCTGAGGTTGACAGAGCAAGCGAGGCACCAGCCTCAAAGCAAGGCTTCGACCTGCTGCTGCGGTGCAGCAAAACTAGGAAGGACCTAGAAGTTGGCCTGGCTCAGCAGCAGAGGTGCGGCACGTGCACACACATGTGCAAACACGTTGACAGCAATTGCCACTGCCAGATGTGCCGGCGTGTGTGCGGGCGTCCTTTGGAGCTGCCGGCTTCACAGCATGAGCAGCTGCAGTGTGCTGCAGGCAGACAAGCATCCTTCCTGTGGCATGCCGTGTTGGCGCCAAAAAGCCCTAGACACTTGGGCATTGCTTTGCCATGATATGCACAAGGATGTAGCATGATGGTGTAGTCCGCGCTTCCTTGCTTCCTTCGCTGCAGTCCTCCCAATGCGCGTGTGCGCGAGGGCTGCATGGCGGCGCTCAAAAGGCTGCAGGCAGAGCAGCAGCTAACAGCGGAGCAGGTGGCAGCCAGGCAGCAGCTGCTGCTGATGCCACGACCAGACACAACCATATGCGGCAGGTGATCACCTCATGAGCGGTTGTCAGTAGTGCTTGCGTCTCTGCAGCAAGAGGTGCAGTTGTCTCTGCAGCACGAGGTGCTGTGTGGGAAGTGACTCGCACAGCAGCTGCAGGTCGTAGGGTAGGAGCAGCATGTCTGACTCCCATGCAAACCACTTGCATGTGCTCAGAACGAGTTTGATGTGCAACAAAGTTTGTTGTATCAGATTATTTTGCAGTCGAGTGTGCTGTCCTGCCCAGCACAGGCAATGTGTGAGCTTTCCACTGCAAGTAGCACTTGTCTGATGGCAAGACGATAACGGCTTGCAGCGTGCACGTGCCACTATACAGCCACCTGTACTTCATGCCTACGATCATCAACACAGCTTGGCTGAGTGTGGCAAGTTGCCTTGGTGTCACCGTGTAGTACTGCCTCTGTATGTCAAGCAAGTCCTTCCCTTTTTTGCAATGCACATTGCAGGTTTGCACAAGGCATCGCAGAGCTGACAGAGCAGCACCTGCGCGTGGTGAGTTTGCTGCTCGAGGCTGCTTCGTTGGATGCTGATGCACCAGCTGATGCAGGTGCTGCACTGCTTGGCAGGGCAGCAGCGACAGGTCCAGCAGGGCGCTGCAGGGGACGCGGCAGGGGACGCGGACCGGCAAGCGCAGGGCGCACCAGCAGTGCTGCACACACAGCAGCCAAGGAGCAACAGGTGAGAATCGTATGGCAAGACATCTGTCAGCTGTGATCGATGCAATGACAGCTGATCATGAAGCAGTGCATGCAGGCTGGTTCTTCCAGCGCAGGGTTAGCTTTATGCCAAAGAGCCTGCCAATGCCTGGGACTGCCTGATGACCTCAATGTTGGGCAGCGGCGCTCGTATGCCTTGTGCAGCGCACCTTGTTGCACAATGCGAGCGTTGGCTAAGACACCTGAGCTACGTAGCGCTGCTCAGACCACATTGATCGCACATCTTTGCATTGCCTGGCCAGGAGCGTAGGCTCGCTGTTTCAACCGCTGATACGCAGCTGCCAAACATGCTTGCTGATCTTTGTTGTTTGTCCTGGTGTGCTGCAATATCAGGTGGTATCCCTGCTGCAAGGTGCCACAGTTGCAACGCAGCAAGCCACAACAGAGCTGCAGCAGCAATCTGCAGCAGCCATCACAGCCAACAGTGACCGCACAGTCATTGTGACCCGCCTGGCGCACATGAGGCTGGCAGTGCAACGTGTGATGCAGCTGCAGTCCCTGAAGCCAGCACGTGTTGCAAATATGGTACATAGCGTTTTACACAGCAAGGCATCGGCAGCTGCTGCCGCACAAGGACCTGCAGCACCTGGTGCAAGAGATCCAGCAGCAGCAGCAGCTACAGTATATGCTGCTATGCTCGCAGACGTGCTGGGCACACAGCCAGGACAAGGTCCGGTAGAGCCTGACACTGAAGCGCAGGCTGGCACGACAGGCTGGCAGCACTGGTCAGCACGTGGTGCTGCAGCAGCATGTGCAGCAGGAGGTGCAGCTTGGGCAGAGGTGCTGCTGGCCCTGCAGCGGGAGATTCTTCAGCACGTCGAGCAGCTGGGCAACGCAGCACTGGCTGAACATGCCGCCACTGCACTCGTGCAAGGCGGCGGCAGCAGCAGCAGCAACGCTGCAGCTTCAGATGCAAGCACTACCGGTGACAGACGTGACACAGCTGCGTCCATCAAGAGGTTGCTGCAGCAGCTGCCAAAGGTGCTGGATTCAGTCACGCGTGACGCCGCCGCAGCAGAGATGGCTGAGGTCGTGCAGGCCATGCACAGGGCAGAGTTTGGATATGGAGATGTGGACTCCTTCATGCGCGGCCACATGTACCAGTGCCGCAACGGCCACTTGTATGTGATTGGCGAGTGTGGCGGGGCCATGCAGCGCAGCAGGTGCCCAGAGTGTGGTGCAGCTGTTGGTGGGGAGAGCCACCAGTTGGAGAGCAGCAACAGCAGGGCTGACACTGGGATGTTGCAGCGGATCAGAGACGTGATCAGGCCGCGCACATGAAGGGCAGTGTACTGCATGCTAGTGCCGTGTCCTCTCACATAATGGGCATGGCGCTGCCAGTGAAGTGTCAGTGTTGCCTGATGGTTTAATAACGGCCGTACAGGTAACGTAAACTTTGTAATGGCAGCAAAAAACAAGCCTCAATACTGCTCGCACACATCTTGCTTGCTTGCCTTTTGCTGCTGCGTTGGAGTGCTTCTTCTTCTTCTTGACATCCTTCACAGAGTGAGCAAATGAGGCGCACCCAAAATGCAGAGCTGGAAGGGGGGTTTAACAACCTAAAAACCCAAGCATGCGTGCACGCATCAACAGCTACAGAAGTGGTCCACTGGACATGGCATGTAATGGGACTCTTACTGCAACTGTTGGCCCCACATGCGTGCCCTACTGAACACCCAAGCACGCCTGGGGCTCTGGCTCATGCAAACAAACCACTGTACACCGCCAGTACTGTACTAGTGTGAATGGCCCAGCCCTTCAAGCGGCTGGCAACGTTGCCGTCAACACCTGCGCAACTGCATATAGCAAGCAGCAGACCACCCTTGCCTCGGCATCTATGCTCAGCCTGGCGTGTCAGCTCATCCCAACCCGCAACATGCATGCTACACACACCGAGGCAGCAGCATTGCGGCAGCTTGCGCGTCAGAAGACCGCAGCCCTGCCTCACATAAACGCCCCATGTCCGCCAGCACGCCCGCTGACGTTGCTGCTGCTGCTGCTGCTGCTGCTCCTGGAAAAGCAACAAGGCTCTCACATGCATCACACGATTCAGGCCAACCACAAGCTGCAGCAAACACTATGCTCGTACATTTCCTGCAGTTACCACTGCCAAATAGCAACACCAACACATGCTCACAAACTAGACAAAGATGCTGCCGCCAAAGGTGAGCAGCCTTTGCGTAATTCACACCTCTATTCCTGCTGCTGCTGCTGCTGAGCAGGGCATAGATCAACAGTGCACAGACTCACAGCTGCTGCCCCCTCACTGCTGCCCAGAAGTTCTTCACCACCTCACCCGTCACCTCCACGTTATTTTCCACGCCCAAGTGCTGCAGGCGCTTCAGCCCCGTCAGCAGCAGCAGCCCCTGCTGCGTCAGCCCACTGTTGACATCTAGTTGCAGCTCTGTCAGCTGCATAAGGTGGGCAACATTTGCCAGGCATGCCATGCTGATCAGGTTGCAGCAATGCAGGTCCAGGTGGCGCAGCTGCTGACAGCTGCCTGCCAGTGCTGCTGCTGCCTCATCACCCACACCAGCACCAGCATCTCTCAGCGCCAGGTGTGTCAGGCCAGTGAGCGCTGTCAGAGCCAGCGCATCACCAGGCGCCAGCAACTGGGAGCCATCTGATAGCCTGAGGTCCTTGAGGGTTGTCAGGCCTGCCAGCTTGGCGCATGGGTTGTTCCATGTGCCGTCCGCGCCATCACCCTCATTGCTGTCACCGTCGCCCCCACAAACAGCGTCCAGCCATAAAGTGGTGAGGTTGGTGGATGCTGCCACGCCATTGAGGATGGCCTGCCACTGCCGCCTGCTGGGGCCATCACTCAGGAAACGAACTGCAAGCTCGCGCAGTTGCGGCGGTTGAGACCATGTAACTGCGGCTGCTGCAGGCTGCCATCTGTCAAACACTACCCACATCTGTTTCAGGGCAGGCAGCTGTGCCAGGCGTGACAGCAGCTGTCCTGGCTCATCCACGTCAGCCGTGAACATCAGGCTCCGCAGCTGCTGGAGTGGCATTACTGGCTGCAATATTTTCTTGCTGGACACACGCCAAATCTCCAACTGCTGCAGCTGAGGAGGGAAGACTGCAGTAAGGTTGTATGACCTGTCGCACAGCTCCTGGAGCTGGGTGAGGTGTGACAGGTCCAGCAGAGGCAGATGTTCATACATGCTGAGGCACAGCACCTGCAGCGGCAGTGGTTGCAGCAGTAGCTGCTGCAGTGGCTGCTTACTGCCAGACCAGTAACCACCAAGCTCAAGTGACATCAGCCTGGTCAGCTGCGCCACGCCTGCCAGGCAGCTGCAGGGGGCCCTCTGCATGGCTACGCGCAGCCGCTGCAGGTTGTTGAGGCGCGCCAGTGCTGCCGACACAGCGGGGCCGTGCACTGGGCCATGCAGCCCCTGCAGGTCCAGGTGTGTCAGGCTGTGTGTTGGCAGTGCAGTCAGCATGCTTGTACTGCCTTCCATGGTGATGTTGCTGATGTTTGGCAGGCATACACACTGCTGCTGGTGCTGCTGTTGATGCTGCGGAATATTCTTGTGCTGCCCTGCTGCTGCTGGTGGTGGTGACAAAATTGCTGCAATTGTTCCTGGCACTGTTGCAAGCTGCATGGCCTTTTCCAGAAGCTGCTGTGCTGCCTCCAGGTGATGCTCCCGCTGCAGGTTGAGGCAATCCCATGCAAGTGGCGCTGTAATGCTCTTAACCAGCGCAGCATGCGTCATCAGCCAATGCACAAAGCTGCACAGGCGCGACAATGATGCACTGAGGGACACCTGCACTGCTGTGTTGCAGGCGCTGCACTGCTGCACTGCCTCTCTCCAGGCCTTGCATGTGCAAGCTGCTGCACACAGGATGCGAGGGTCTGTGCTGAGCGCTGGGTGGTGTAATGCTACAGACAGTGCTGCAATGCTGGCTGCCTCGCCCTGCAATGGTGCGCATACGGTCCAAGGGGGCAGCAGTTGCAGCAGTTGTGGCAGCAACAAGTGGAGAAGTGCAGGCAGGTGAGGTCTGCAAGCTAGGCATGCAGACCCACCACCATGCCTGCAACATTAACAACGACATATTCCAATCTTACTCCGACCGTTGGTTACCGCTTGTTTGATCTGCAGCAAACACAGCAGCTGCTCACCTGCTGCTGCTGAGTCTCAGTCTCGGTCTGTTGCATCACGCTAAGTCGCCAGGCAAAGTGTTGGAGATGTTGCTTTTACTGATTATCAAAAGATAAGGTCGAGTATCCTGTAAGTGGGGTTGCAGGCTCCGTGATTCCTGGTAAGCAAGGCTGTGCGAAGCCTTGAAGCCGGGCAAACAGCTGTAGGATGCACCGAGCCAAAGCAACATGTGCAGCTTACAATATCAATAACTGGAGTGCTTGCAAGCCCAATTGGGACAGCGGCAAGCACTGCAAGAGGATCGGTCGGCGCAAGTAAACTGACAGTCTGAACCTCTTCAAGAGGTTTAAGAGGTTGAGCTAGGGAGTACTCGCAGTACTACAGTGGCAGTTCTGCAACGAGCTTGCCAAGCCAACTATTGTGCTGCAGCTTTATTACAGTGTGCAATGCAGACAGAGAGCCCAATGAGCCGCAGACAGTGCGGGTGCGGCCCGCACCGGGTGCAACTTGGAGCCGGCACTGCAGCAGCACAATGCTGACATTGGCCATGCATAAGCATGTATCATATGGCCATGCACGGTGGATTGATGTAGGTGCGCACTTGCGGATGTTAAGCAACAGCTAGAAGCAACCCTTTGTTTGTTGCAGGCCAGCCCTGTATTGTACCTTGGTACCTTGGCAACATGGTAACATGGCAGTTTTTAGCCCACATATGAGAGGGGGCCAGTGCAGTACACAGGCACATGTTCAGCCAGCTGTCACAGCACTGTTACAACAATTGCGGCCAGGTCCTGCAGCATGCGGCCATTAAGGCAGATCATCTGCAGGCCCTGCCCGGGGCCACCGTGACAGTTTATCAACCTCTACGCTGCTACTGCTACCACCATCTGCTGCTGCAGCAGAAGCAGACACCGTGTCTGCATGGCATGCAAGAACTGCGAAACAAAGTGCACAGATTGGTGACAGCTGCAGCCGACATGCTTCAACAACGCACGCACACACACGAGTCTGTCACTCATGCTTCAGCGCACTAAACCCAATCCAGCAGTATGGCACTGAGGACGTTGTTTGCACTCACTTTGCAGCGAAATGAGAGACGTTGTTAACACTAAGCAGCGATGAATCGCTTGAAACATTTGCGGCTGCAGCTGTCACGGCTTTTGCAGCACTGAATGTCCCTGCAGCAGGAGATATCGATGTTGTGGCAGCACCAACTGGTTGGAGATGTTGTGGAGATGTTGTGGCAGCAGCAATTGCTTGCAGCAACTGAGCGGTAAGGCACACTGCCGGCTGTTGTGGCAGCAACATCGCGGTTGCTGTTGGTAAACTGTGACAGCATCTGCCCAGGTAAGGGCTCTGGGCATGGCGGCTGCATGCCGCAGGAATCTCACGCCACTGGTAGGTCTGTGTGTGGGCTGGCGGGCATGCGGCAGCTGTGTCATTCTAGGCTGGACGCAAGTGGCCAGGAGAGGGGCTTGTGGTTTTCCCCCCTTGTAACAAGAGGTGGTCTGCATGCTGCTGGCAGTACCACTGTCACGTTGCGGAGGAACAAGCCCAACTGCTGTTACAACTACGCAGTGCACTTATTCGCAGCACAACACGCCTAGAGCATTGGTCGCCGCAACAATCTACTGAAATAAACTCTGCCCGTATGACCACTGACTGGTGCTGCAAGTGGCTGGCAACACACTGCCAGCCGCTGAGCCTTAGCGATAATGACGTGTTGCTGCAGCACACATACATTACATTACATTACATTACATGCTCCACCCATCAAGGAGTGTAAACCCCATTCAGGAGCCAACGAGAGGCTCATTGGGGGGGGGGGGGAAACCTCATAGAAAATATCATCGTCATCAGAAAAAACAGAAGAATCAGCAGAGAAGAACTCGTCCGCTGCATCGATCGCTTGAGCAACAGAAACCGAAGACAAGAAGGACTCAGGGTCTGCCTCCGGGTGGCAGCGCACCAGATAGCAACAATGCACAAAGGCGGCCACAAGAGCAGGTTGCTGATGCATAAAGGTCATCATATGCGAACCACCTGGCTGACAAGAGGCTATACTACCCCACATACAATCATTGTGCATGATACCATGTGCATGAGACACACAACAGTCGCCTCAGCACACACAAAGGCTGCCACCTCCTACAGTATAGTCTCGGCACCGGCTTGACAAACAACAGCCGGCAGTGTGCCTTACCGCCCATCACACCGCTCCTGCTCCCCTGCCCTGCCCAACAGCAACCGTAGCATTGTCGGTGCCACACGATATGCCGCTGCAAAGACAGCAAACATTGTCTATCTGTCGTGGGACTTGTAAGTGCTGCAGAAACCAAGGGGGGTGACAGCTACCAGTGCAGTGCAGCGCAATACTTGCCGCCATTTGACCAAAGTACATGCAAGACGCAGCCTGGGCACACAATAGCCAGCGGTGTGCCAGCTTGCACATCAGGCCACCTTCCTCACCTGCCTGCCCACGCGCCATGAAGTGATGTACACATATAAGTACCAGCACATGCACAGGAGCCATGCGCATATGGAGCCCGAGGGGTTCTTGCTGGTTGCGTCCAAGGTAACAGCACTGACAGCACATGTGCCGCGCATGGCCCCATGCAGCGCACAGGGCCTAGCCAGCTGCTGCCACCTGAGCCCACCCTCAACTGCCACCCACAGACGACCACCACCCGTGCTGCAAACCACTGGTGGGCTGCTGCAGGGGACAGCCAAAGTCCAATGGTTGGCGGCAAATGGTTGGGACCATTTCTGTGCCAGACACATGGCACGGATGCCAAGGCATCCCTGCTTGCGACAAAGCAAGACCAAGGCACACACACATTACCTCCCTATCAAGCATGTCAGCAAGCTGACACAATGAAGTGGCCACAGTCACAGCAGGCAACACCGCAACAGCTGCAATCTATTTGGATCCACCAGCGGCAAGCCCAGGCAGCAGCAGCAGCAGCAGCTACACACACCAAATTGAGAAACACGTGCTGCTGCAAACTGCAGGCCACAAACCGCTGACACAGTCCTTTACCTTTGCTGCTAGCAGCGCTGACGGCGCACAACTGGTATGCCAGACATCAATCTACAAGTGGCCATAAATACAGCAACACAGCAGCATGCCAAACATTGCCCATACATGTTAACGAAGCAGTTGCCAGCAGCGCTGTTCATCAACAGGCTGTTGGTTGCTTAAACATGCGTTCATTGCTGCTGAGGTCAAAAACCAAGCAGATAGCAACTGACAACTGTTCAACAGCTGCTGCTGCTGCTGCTGCTGATGATGATGATGATGATGATGATGTCTTGGTCGCTGTCGTCCTGCATGTCACAGGTGCGCATACATGTGATGATACACGCTGCTGCCTAACTGCAGTTCAAAAGTTGCACACAGAGCCACATCATAATCCTCACTGGTGCTCACACATGCAATAACAACAGCTGCTGGTGCCAAACAGAATGTCAGAAGGTCGGAAGTATGCACCACAGCAGCAGCAGATGCTGCTGCTGCTACTGCTGCTACTGCACAAACAGCATGCCACAAACTACACCTTGACTCACAGCTGCTGCTGCCCCCTCACTGCTGCCCAGAAGCTCTTCACCACCTCATCTGTCACCTTCGCGCTCCTATCTACGCCCAAGTGCTGCAGGCGTTTCAGCCCCGTCAGCAGCATCAGCCCCTGCTGCGTCAGCCCACTGTTGCAGAACAGCTGCAGCGTTGTCAGCTGCGTGAGGTGAGCAACATTGGCCAGGCATGCCATGCTGACCAGGTGGCAGTCTGTGAAGTCCAGGTGGCGCAGCAGGTGGCAGCTGCCTGCCAGTGCTGTTGCTGCCTCGTCACCCACACCAGCACCGCTGAACCTCAGCACCAGGCGTGTCAGGCCAGTGAGGGCCGTCAGTGCCAGCGCATCGCCAGGCGTCAGCACCTTGGAGCCATACAAAATGCTGAGGTCTTTTAGGTTTGTCAGGCCTGCCAGCTTGGCACCACGGGATGATGCATGCGCCATCCGCACCCTCACCCTCATCATCGTCATCATCGCGCCT